>JAXQQM020057876.1:0-105178 GCA_034641835.2 Pinus albicaulis
CCATGATTTTGATATTCTTCTTGATAGCTAGACTTTGTCTGCTTCAGCACGCCGGTTGTTTAGTCGGTCTGCAGCACTGTTTAGTGCACGAGTGTCTCCGGTCGGAGATCTCACCCTTAGCCTCGGGGGACTTCGAGTGCCTGCCCTGGTAAGGTTTTTCTGGTTTCACCCTTAGCTTCGGGGGACTTCGAGTGCCCGCCCTAGTAAGGTTTTTCAGTAGCAAAGCAGCAGCATTTCTGAAGCACATCTGAGGAGGAGAAAAGCCCTCTTGTGGCTGCGCAGAGCAAGAGAAGGGAGGACGCTGAATCTTTGAAGAGAAGGATGCTGTTTTATCTGAAGAGAGGACGCTGTCCCTTGCAGGAGAGGTAGGACGCTGTCCAAGAGGACGCAGTTCCAGACTGGCAGAGAAAACGCTGTTTGAGGGGCAGAAGGACGCTGATCAAGCCCAGAGTGAGGACGCTGTCCATTCTTGGAGGTGAGGGTTGCAGATCTGAAGGTTTCTTGTCAGATCTAGCTTGGTGAAGGATAGATCTTACAGATCTAGCCCTGTATGTTGCAGATCTAGCCTTGTATATTGCAGATCTGAGGGTTTTGCAGTAGATCCAGCTTGAGGAGTGACAGATCTGAGGAGATATTGACAGATCTAGTCCAGATCTGAAGGGGAAACACCAGGTCTAGCCCTAGAGGCTGTAGATCTGAGGAGATAGTTCCAGATCTAGCATAGATCTGAGGGATTGGCAGCAGATTGGGTTTTGGAGGACGCAGATCAGGAAAGGGAGGACGCACTTGTGATAGGAGGCTTCAGATCCATCAGGTGGGACGCAGATCTGAGGAGCAGATCATTGTGAGGAGTGCTTAACAGCGTTTTCCAGGATCCTGTAGCAGCTTCATCTGTCTGGAGAGTTGAGGGCTTGGTGCTTTATCTGTTTCAGCGCTGTCACTGGCAGAGACATCGTTTTCCAT
Organism: Pinus albicaulis; assembly: GCA_034641835.2. Taxonomy (NCBI): domain Eukaryota; kingdom Viridiplantae; phylum Streptophyta; class Pinopsida; order Pinales; family Pinaceae; genus Pinus; species Pinus albicaulis. The sequence continues at coordinate 964 of JAXQQM020057876.1, forward strand.
TTGAGAGGGTTTGCAGACTTCAGGCCCAGCGTAGTTCATCTTCAGCTTGCAGAGCAGCCAGGACGCTGTCCTTGTTGCAGCCACTTTTCTGTTGAGAGGGTCTCCACCTGCCGAGGGCAGGGATAGGTGCACTTACTCTGATTTATTGTACTCCTCTCTATGTACTTTCTGATTAATAAAATGGCTCAGATTTTGCTGTTACATGTGTCATGATTCAGTGATCTGGTTCAGTTTATATCTGTATTAGTACATTTCTGTTTATTACTGGTTATTTCCCCTTTGGGGATATTACAGAGGCCCTGCAGCAAAAGGGGAATCAAGGGAAATAGGTTTCTGTTGTCTACTTTTTATGGGTCATCTATAGCAAGAGATTGGGCAAGGAAACTTGATGCATTTTTCCTACTACATCCAGTGGTAGAAAGAGAGGCTATATAGATTGCAGGGCTACACCTAGAGGGTGAAGCCAACATTTGGTGGTTCAGCCACTTGAGTCATTAAAGAGTGACTACTTTTGTAGAGTTCACTCAAAGGTTGATTGGGAAATTTGACATGGAGAAATCAAAGGAGGAGAAACTCTCACTCCCATTAGAGGAGGCATGTACCAACGCTGACACAGCTATGGAGGAGCATCCATCTACATCAGCAGTTGGGGCAACCATCAAATTGGAGGTAGGAACTCTTGCAAGCATCCAAGATGTTCCCAAGATTCACCAAGGTATGCCAAAGTTTCCAATTCCTCTTGTTTCAGCAAAACTTATGGAGAATTGTATACCATTGCATGTCCTATAGGCAAAATGAAATGTTGATTTAGAGCAACACACTCTCACTACGTTGAGGAGCTTGGATGAACTCAAGGAAAGAATAAACACTCATCATATCTATTCATTGTTGATCTGTACACAACCCCTGGGGTTGGAGCATATATTTCTGAAGGATGAAGTGAGTATTGTTCTCTACAATGCAATACATAATTGTGTACTCAATAGTGAACATGATATGGAAACAGTAGATGTAGCATCATGGAGACCAATAACGATGTCCTTGAGTGACAATGATGAGTTGGGGGCGGCCCAACCATTAGTGGGGCTTTCTAATGACCACTCCACATGTGTAGAAAAGGAAGGACAGATGGTTGAGGGTATATATCTTGTCTCCCCTTACCATGATGGCATTCTTCATCTGGAAGATGCAAATGTTGAGTAGGATGATAGACACTCACCTTGGGTTGAGTGGGTGATGTTGGAATGCAAGAGGTGGGAAAGCCCCTTGCAAATCTATGACACAGGGCAGCAAGAGGCAAGGTTGTGTTGGCTACTCTTGAGAGAGTTTGGCCATCATGTGATATATCCTTTGTCCAAAGGTATGTTGTGGATTGAGGCATTGCATGGCACCCATATGATATGGCAACAAGATTTGTTTGTATGGGGTATCATACAAGCAACTACTATGATATTACTTTATGGCTTGTATGAGGGAGAGATTAGGGAGCAGTAAGAACTATTGTTGCTGTGGTTGCTCTTGGGAGAGTATGGGAAAAAATTTCTCCATACTCATCATGATATTTCCGGAGGAATGTATGGCACATTCCAGGTGCAAAGAGGCTACCCTTCAACATTGGAGGATAAGGAGAAGCTTCCATATAGGAAGAAGATTTCCCCACATAGAAGCATGATAGTGGATGACTTTGACATGTGGAATGTCAAGGAAGGGAATCATGGAGTGACAAGAACCTTATCACTAGGGTCAACAACGCTGTCACTTGGGAGTATGTTCTATTGATAGAGTGTTCCAAGGGGAGCATGCATCCTCCCTTGTTGCAGATTGTTATGAGAAGATTCTCATGGGAGGACTCATCCATGGACCTCACTTTCAGCTTACTCATTATGAATCGTAAGAAATATATTTCTATACTTATTGATTATTTCATTGATTATGTACACCTTCTCACCATGTATGTACAGTGCATTGCTCCACAAGAGGGAAAGGTTATTTATGGGCTTCATGGTCATGCTAGAACCAACATCTATGATGGAGATAACCCTTCTCTACATAACTTTGGACAAGTGTGTTTTCATTCTCACTGTACTCAGCGGATATATAATTCTATTTACCACCTCATGGTAGATGTGAAAACATGTGCAATTGTTATCTTGTTGGAAGACCACTTGCCACATGATGATCTAAAGCAGCAGTTGGGAAGACTGCGAAAACGCGAACTTCATGTTGGATGTTATCCTTTAAAGTGCCTATGAAGAGATCAATAATGTGTTCCTCTGGAATATTAGTTACCCTTATATTCAATTTTTGGAAGTCCTCAATGTGCTGCCCCACTAAACCCTTTTGTTTGAGATTTATCAATTGGCTAAAGAAGGTGCTGCTCTTTGTATCCTCATAATGTGCTATCATTTCCTCTGTAAAAATTGACCAAGTGACAATTTTTTTACGGGAGCAAAGCCATAGATACCATACAAATGTATTTTTTTCTAAATGTAAAGTTGCAATACATACCTTTTGTGTGTTTTGCACGTTATGGAGATCAAAATATTGCTCCATTTGTAGTATCCATGCTACAGGATCCCTTCCTTCAAACTTCCTCATATCCATTTTTGGAATATGGTGGTTCTTCCCGCCAACATTAGAGTTTATGAAATCACGATTAAAATTCATTTTGTTCTCATCATGAGGTTCTTCTACTATCTTTTCACCATTAGGAAACATTTCTTGTATCAACTTTGTCAAACCTTCCATGTCTGCTTTTAGAACATTCTTCATGTTTTCCATTTTCTCATCGATCTTAGCTTCCATGTCATCCATATTAGATTCCATGCCAGCCTCCATGCCATCTATCTTAGATTCCATGCCATATATATTAGATTCCACGCCTTTCTTCAAACCATCCATCTTAGTTTCCACGCCTTTCTTCAAAACTTCCATGTCATTTTTTGTTGCTCTTTGCGAGAGCGAAATTTGTTACACTTGCTCTTGTAATTTTGATATGTCATGTTGCCATTCTTCACCTTCATGAGTCATATTAGAGCTTTCCAAAGGCTTAATGGGTGTTGAATTCTTTTTAGGGGCCATTTTAGAATCCATTACTGATATCTATTCTACAATATGCCCTTGCAATCAATTCAACTTGATTCTTGAAACAAGACTTATGCAATTCGGAAAAAAAATACACTCCTTTTACTTGCTTTTGAGGAGCTCGATATTGGAATTGAATTATCTCTATAATTTCGGAACCTAAATATCTGAAATTCAGCCCTGTAGTATCCTTCTGAAGCTTCTTTCCAATGCCACAGGTCTGATATGATTTGGATTCTTCAAGACAAAGTTATGTCCAATCTCCCACAATGACCCAATTTTGGACTGGTTCAGTAGAGAGAACTTGTACGACTTTCCACGAGTCACTGTTTCATCCTTTGGCTCTGAAATTAATAGAGAAGAAACTAAAGTCTGTGTAATTGCGACCAATTTTTATGGCACCCCAATCCGATGCTCAGAGAGAGAGTTATGAAGATTTTTCCACGATCACCTCTTTGAGATGAAATTGAGGAGCCTGAAAAAACACTACCTTCCATAGATCATATCTCCGAAAATATTGTGAACCAAGCTCTGAAATTTTTTGAAGATGTTCCTTAGGATTTCAGCTTCGCACCATAAAAATTTCAGCTTCTGAAATTTCGCAAAAACAAAGTTATAGCGCAAATTCCACGATGACCTGTTTAGGAGCCTGAAAAAAAACCTAACTTCCATAGATCATATCTCCAAAAATATTGTGAACCAAGATCTTAAATTTTTTGACGATGTTCCTCAGGATTTCAGCTTTGCACTCTAAAAATTTCAGCTTTTGAAACTTTGTAGAAAAAAATTTATAGCGAAAATTCCACGATGACCTGTTTGGAGCAGCGAAACCCTAGAATCCAAAGCTCTGATACCAAATGTTGTGTAACCAGCTTCAGAAATAGAAGAAAAGAGATATCAACGCCTTAGAAATAAGCCACTTCGAGGGGGAAACCTCCAATACATTACATAAATGAACAATTCTTGGATGATACAATTTACAAAACCTCCTTTCTATATATAGGAGTCCATGGGGCCATAATGTAATCCTAGTGGGCCACAATGTAATCCTAGCCGACCTAACAATAATAATTTAAGGGCACTGTTGTTCAATCTTCAGCATTAGTCGTGGATGTATCAAAGGATGGACAAGCCAAGTATTAATGTTTTATATCAAAGGGGAAGTATCTTCTAATAAAATGGGTCGAAAAGAGACAAGGTAGTGAAATGCGCATGTATTAGAGCCAATGGGCAAACAACGCAAAAGGTGAAGCGCAAAACCATAAGTAAACAGGAAGTATAAAGGTTAAAGGGGACGCAGCGCTAACCACAGGACTGATGTAATAAAAGAGCCGCTGTCTCGTAAGAAAGCACGTGGGGAAAGTCCGAGGGGGTCGAGCAGCGGGGAAAGGACGAGACCCACACCCCTGCGGACTGGTGACACGTGGCATGGGGAAGACTTACCGCGGGATGTGGTTACGTGGTGGAGCAAAGGTGGACCCGCACAGCGGGGAAAGCCATGTGTTAGTTCGGCGTGGGAAATCACACGGAGTAAGAATTGGACAGCATATGTGGATAAAAGGTAAGGTAAAGTTCATTAGATCAGCTGGTACTGAGACCCATACCAGCCTTAAACCCGACACGAGGCGCGCACCTACACCTTGATATCCCCAATCCCCACGCGCCACGTGTCTCATTTTCAGTGTCCTTACGACAATTGCCTTCTGTCATCCCACTCATCCGCCTTTTAACTCGAACAGCCTGCTCTGGTAGTAACAAACTCCCGTATTTCTCTCCAGTAAAAAGACACATGTTACTTCCTACGGCAGATACCAAGTAGGGAAGAGCGCCTGGTCTACCCTAATCACTGTCAAAGTTCCCCGCGTCACTTTCCCGAATAGTGTTACCCTCTGTCCAGGTATTCCATTCTCTGATTTCCTCTGTTTCCTTTCTCATTTTCGAATTCTTAAAATGCCAGCCATGGGAAGGGGAACGCCCAAGAAGAACGAGCCAGAAACTCCCCAGGTCCGTGAGTCTAGAAACCCCCCTGGTTTTGAACCTCTCTATGACTTGCATTATGGTATCTGCGACCCAAAATACCCTTTTGATATACGCAGTATCAAACCCCTGCTTTCCGACTGCCCCTGCCGTGCTTTTGCTTCCAGACCAATACACGGCGCGCTTGCAAATGGAAAGAGATCGGACTGACCTCCAGATGGGAAAGGCGACCCAGCTCAAAGCCAGTACAATTATTACAGTCCTCAAAAAGGAGTTTAATCTCCTTTACATGATCAGACACCGGCTCCCTACTGAGGCAGGTATTCACACTCTCGGCGAAGCTTTTATCAAGGTGGAGAAGCTCTCAGCGATGCCCGAACCAACTTCCGAGAGTTAGCAGAGACTGACACAGTTTATGAGTCAGCATACTAGTTCCTCCGCAAACGTGCCTCCGCCCGAATCTGCAACGGCTTCCACTCAGCCATGCCTGTGAATTTTCTGTTAACTCATGATATGGTCTTAACGGCCTATTCCATGTTCATTTTGTTTATTTCTTTCAAAGTTCCGAGTGGGTTGTTTTCCCCCCACTCTTTCATTTTACCTTTTACATCAAACATTGGTTTAAATTTCTGTTTTGAAAATGGCCTGGGGCCTGTTTACACATGATGGGAGGCTTGATTCCCCATCATGAAATTTTGTTGTTATGAAAATGACATCTAACAAATTTTGCCCATGCGAAGAAGATATTTCCCTGAAATATCTTCTCGCTGAAATGGGAGGAATCCTATATAATGTAGATCAAAGAAGAAAGAAAGGTTCCAATTCTTTTGAAGAAATTGACTGTGTAGGGATTTTCTGTATGTATTTTGTGAAGACTCAAATGCTAATGTGAAGAGCCCGTTGGGCTTCAATGATAAGGAGTTATACTTTAATAAGGATTCCGGACTTGGTTTATGGTAGTGTGTAATTCTCTCTTGTTTACTGCAATGTCGTTGTTCATTTCATTTACATCCATGTCTCTGGTATTATATTCTGGAATGCGAGTGTCCTGTTGTTTTTTTGATATGAATTTATCTCTCTGATACTTATATCATAAGCTTCCTGGTACTTTAAATATGGCTCAGGTGTAATACAATGTTTCATCTCCAATTCATACACATTTCTACTAGATTGGCGGTTACGAAGTGCTATTGACGAAAGTTGCCAGCATGTATGGATTCTTAGTCATATAAGCCCATCATATGCTGGGGAAACTATTCTTGGTGTCGTCTTCATAACAGTTAATATCTCCTTCATTCTATGCAGCTCAGTAGTCACCTTTATATATACCCCTTTTTCTGCCATATACCATGAATCCGGCCCTGTTTACTGTGAACTGTCTTAAAGTTGTCTGATACAGCAGTGTTTGAGTTTGATATTACATTCATCCAGTATTACTCTTTAAGCATCAAACTGTCGAAAGTTTTGGTTCCACTCAAATATTATTCTCTGTCTGTAAAGAAGTAGTGTGAGAGCCCTGTCTCGTTTAAACGTTAAACGCTGTTATGCATCCTCTGCTCTCCATACATTATAAGATGTCCTAGGCACTGGTCTATAGCAACTCTAGGCTGTCTCTAGGAGTTACAACAGGCACAATAATAACAAAATGGGGGTTACAAGGGTACAATAATAAAAATAAGGGGGTGAAACTAACAACAATAAGGGACTATACTAGTGATGTAGGGACCTAACAGTATCATGCAAACTTACACATAACCTTCAACATTTTTTTGATTTGGATGCCAAATGGTGATGATGTGCCATTCATTTTGAATGGGATGATTTGGGCCAGCATGATTCATGACATGGGAGAAAAGATCTTTGGAGATCTAATATTCTTCTTGCCACTTGAGGGCAACCTTATTGCAGCCCAAGATCAACCTATGCTCTACACTTATCATAAGTGGAGAGGAAGACAATGTGGGGTAGGCCATCTTGTCTAACATGTTCAGTTATTCAACCCACCTACATTGCAGGAGACAAAGGTGGAGGAAATTCTTCATGAGTTACCATTACGGAGGGTGGTTAATTTTGTATGGATGATAGCTTGGGGGTGGAGGTTTTACATGGGAATGATAGTTCCCAATGCATTTCAGACTCCATGCCTTGAGAGGACCTCTAGACAACACATAGTTGCCTCCTTGAGTATTTCACCTTTTCATGATGATGGCTATTTGGGATATTCACCAAATGCTAGCTTGCATGCTTGGGAGGGGAACTATGGAGATTCATTGTTGAGACAACATCATATTCCTTGGAGGAGCTCATCATATGAGGATGCTACAAGAGGAGGGGAGGAAACTCTTCAGTTCTATCCTTGCAGTTGCTTGAGGAAAAGCAACATTTGGGAGGGGAGGACTGTAATATTCCTAAATGAGCATGCAGCTAATAGGAATATTGATTTTTGATTTTTTCACCTAGTAGATGAATAAATGGGGGAAGAGACCCATGCTTAACTTGAATTAGCATAAAAACCCTCTTGGTATGGAAGGGGATCATTCTAGCAGCTGGATTTGACACCATCATGCGTGAACAAGGGAAATTGGATGTGGACAAAGTCAATTTTTGACCAAGTCAAAAGCATCCATGGAGAAGAGTGGATCATCAATTAAAATAGCTCAATATGAACAAGGATCAGTTTAAACAAGCATATGAGAGCTAGATTGAAGACGCTTGGGTGTGAAAAGGGGTGAAGCCGGTTGAAGAGGTCAACTTTGACCAAATCAAACAGCGTGGTTATGGAGGAGTGGCCTTGATGGAGATACAACGCAGTTTTGGAGGGAGATTGATCATATGATGTTGGAAACCCTAATGGGTGGGACCCAAGGTGAGGAGGCTCACATAGTTTATAAGGAAGAGGATGGAAACCATTTGAGGTTAGCTTGATGATTATAGATTTTCTGGTCCGCATGACTATTTTGCATTCTCTTACTGTTTAGCAGAGTTGCAGTGCTGTTTAGCACAAGGCATTCCTGCTTAGGGATTCCTCTTCCTACCTAGAGAGGCCTCTTGGTGGAGAATTGCACTTTAGTTTTCCATATTTAGGCTTGAGGCCAAGCATCCTCCTTCAGCTACAACATTATTTCTATAGAGTGTAACGTTGTGTTGCAGGGTGTTGTAGTGGAAGGTTTACAACACCACTTCCGGAGCTTGTTTTTCAGAGGAGGAAGCATTCCTATCTTTGGGAGATCGGTGAGGGAGATTTCTGAGCATATTTTACATCTTGGAACTTTTCCAAAGCATTCCCCATATTCTAAAGCATAGTCCCTTGCAGGAACTGCGTCATTTCTCTCAGTATTGCGATAGCAGGGTCAAGACCCTTGGTCTTGAGCTTGTTCTGTGGGATAAGGGTCAACCCTTCTCCCGGGAGGCTTGTATTAGGAATACTCTTATACTCCTTGTATTATTCTGCTACATATATATAGATCAGTAGTATAATTGCGTTGTTTCAGATCTAGATCTGCATATCTGGTATTTTATACTTGTACTTTCATGGAACCCTTGCCGGGTTATTCTTATATTGTATAAAAAGGAAGAGATCTCCATTTTTTTCAGCCATTGAATCATTGTAAACTAAAGATCTATTATTTCTTATAAATTTCTACATAAACCCTCATTAAAATAACAATTTCACATGCTTCAGGATTTTCTGTTGGCATAATTCATGGGGATTGGGAATTTTTGAGTTGTAATGACTTGGGGAGACCTGTTTATCATGGCTAGAGGGATTTGTTTTTGCTCCCATTCTGCATGTGAGCTATATAGTGTATGAAATAAGGGATCCAAGTCCCATTTCTCACAGTTATAGTGTAATTTCCTGAAGGTAACGTTTTCATGGTCCATATTGCTGCATTTCCCCAACTTTTGGGATCATAAAAGGCATAATAAGTTGTTGCTGTAACACTAATTGGTGGCTATGTGTTTCTCAACACAGTTTATGAGTTAATTTCTCACTGCTACTCCAGTATTGTGTTTATGTATTACTGCATTCCCATTTTTGGATATTACACAAGATGGTATCGTACCTTACAACCATTGCACTTTGATCAAATTCATCAAAGACCCGTGCCTTCATAAGAATCTCTGTTAGCAATGCATACACGGGAAGGTCCCAATCAGCTCCCATGCGTACAATGAGAATTTATATACCATACCAATTTTATGAATATAGGTACCACATTACACCTATTGTCAAAGAAAAAATGCCCCCGAGGGCGTTAGCAGTCGTCGTCATCAACCAACAGATCACTACCATATTAGTGGCACATACAGAACATGTATCTGTCAAATAGATTTGTTTAACTAGCCAAAGCATTACGAGCATGGGACATGCTCGCCTCGTAGAAAATTTGTATATATTGTATTATACCATCGCTTACAAGGGTCCCACAGGACATGGTATCTCTTCGACCCGGTGCAGGGTGTCTCCAATTCCGAGCTACACGCGGGTCTCTCTCTCTCTCTACGCACAATATACATAAAAGAAAATATAATGTATTTCGGCTATACAGTTCTTCCTAGACCTCGCACATTAGGGGGAAACTGTTATCACTGAAAAACCATACAAGCAAAGGTGACATTATTTAATGTCAGGAAGAAGGATTTACAGGGCTGAGAAACATTAGAGAATCTGAATTTATTTAAAAAATCTCTAAGGTCTGAGGAAAAATCAAATTGCGTACAAGAAGGACTAGTCAAATATGTTTTTGTGCGCAAAATCCTTTGATAAACGCGCCCTTGCACGCCTTTTGACACAAAAAGAGTGCAATCCTGGGAGTGGCAGAAGTCACTTTCCGGGACCATAAAAATACACTCCAGGACATTGATTCCACACTTGAAGCTGCCTAAGGACAACCACCCAAGCCTCCTTAGGACATCAAGAGAGCACACAATGGAATAAACGTGGCACAAAATGGAATCACCCTCCTCTCTTGGGTCACTATCCACAATGTACCAAGAGAGGGAAGGAGGATTTGAATTCTCCTATAAAAGGCCACCAAGAGATGAACAACTTGAGAGCACATTGTTATGCTGGCCAGGATTTCCCCAAGAAATACCAGCAGTGTGTGATCCGGAGCAGAGATAGAGAGGACTCAGTTTTTGGCCATCTAAAAACTCTAGTCCACCATAGTAGAGAGAGGGAGACTTTGCGCCAAGGCAGCTCAAAAGTAAATAAATCCTTGCATCAGGACTTAGAACCCCAAGTTCTAAGGGCCCCTTGTCAAGTGGGTTAAATTTTCATCCTCATTTCCTACCGGCACTCAATAAGAGGGGATGTAAGCGCCGCCGTTTGGATTATTGAAGTTGTTTGACTCTATTTAGAGATTTTTTGTTATTTTTAAGTTTTAGTTTAATTTTTATGTTTGAATATGCATGCTATCTCTCTATCTAATATGTTTATGTTCTAGCATGTTCCACTAACTTGCTTGACTCCATATATTTTCTGCCTGTGACCAATAACATAAGAGGGAAAACGACACCCCTTAAGTTGGTGTGATTTCATACATACGTGCACCAAACACACTAACACACATGTCATAAGAATCTCCTATTATTTTGATGTTTTCAAGAAGAAATGAAGAGCTTTGATGAAGAAAATTATTATCAAAACCGCATACTTATGAATGTTTTATTCTTCAACAATTCAAAATTCACTCTCGAGACCATAGGATTTAATCTTATGTGTTATACTCCACTACTCATGTGACATGTCACATTCCCTAAACCGTCACTCATTCATGTCACATCGTATTCATTATCCCCCACCCCACCACCATTCATCAAACTCCGTCATATGATAAAAACCTCCCATCGCATCGCTCATCCATCGTACCTCGATCAAATCAACCTACCCATGTGTGACTTTGGCCCCCCCTCATCATCCAAAACTTAACGTTGGGGGGGGGGGGTGGGGTCCGAAAAGGGTGGTTTAAAACCAGAATCCACCACTACGTGTCATTCGCTCATGATTTCACACCCCCCCCCCCTCTCATGAAACCATTTACTGCCAATATACCCCTCCGAAATCCCACCTATTTTCCGAATGAAACCACTGCTCCGCCCTCCATTTGTGTTATGCCAACGTGGACTATGGACTGTCCAATCAAATCAATTCCTACTCTTATTTAACCGTTAGCCAATAAATTCAATCCTAACCGTTAGGCGAACGTACAAATGCCACTTTCAATGAGAATTAAATGGAATGTTTATAAATTCATGCTAAAAAACATGTTTAAAACTTTCATTCTGCTATTCTCTCTACTCTGCACAGGATTACAAATTAAAATTTATTTCCAGAACTCCAGAAATCAACCTGTTTAAAGCCTCCTTTGTAGATGTTGACATTATTCTAATTTGCAAATTTTTTCCTCACTTTCGACCTCTGTTTTACATAAGAAATTATTACTTCCGCCATTTCCAAAGAACAAAGGACCAAAAGAACCAATAAGTCTGCTACTTCACCCTCCAGTTGACTTAAATCATATACCATTAGCAGAAAAAGACCATAAGATCCATGAAACCCTGTGTGACCTTGAATTATTTGAGTTGTTTTACTGGTTAGAGGATAAATTCCTAGATAAATGTGATTATATAGGGATGTGGGATTCAAACCTATCACAATATATTTTTCCTCATACCCAAAATGCCCCAAAATTTGTCAAAAAATTCCAAGCCTTGTATATACCCAACCAAAGGGCTATTATCGCTGCAACAGGAGAGATCTTAGTGACCATCACTACCCAAACCATTGAAAAAATGATGCAAGCCCCAACCACAGAGAATGCCACTCCATTTTTCCAAGAAGCCCTGATTGAAATATATCATAGATTAGATTTTTCAAAAAGAGCTAAAACTCTTGAGATTTTTATGGCTGAAAATGATCCATTACCCAAGAAGAACCCTCCATTTCCATCATCCATTTTCCTTGAAATATCTAGACAAATCATCACAGTCATTTCCTACCTTCTTGGTTATTATTCAGACCAATGGGTAGATGAATCCATCATAGTATTCAGGTCCATTTTATCCACAGATTCCTAACCCTCCATTATGTTTAACTTCAGTCAATTCATTACAAATTCCATTCATGAGCAGTTTGTTAAGTTCTCAACTGAACAAGTTTTCAAATATGCCTATGCGTTTGTTTATCTATTCTTATATGCCTAGGGAGACAAATTCAAGTTTTCATTACAAAAATTAGATGAGGAAGGAAAAATAAATAAATTATTTTCTGGCTTCATTAGTGATGAAGGAACAAAAGGAATATTCATATAAGAAATTTTCATAATTGTTTATTCATCCAGCACTCAGTTTACCAAGCAGCATTACAGAGCCCAGGATCAATGAAGAAATCAGAAAGGTATTTCAACTATCAGATCAAGCCAGAATAGGGGATTGATACCTTTATCAAAACTACACAAAACTCAGAGTCTATGGTTATAAACTTCCCCCTTACAAGTTGCAAAAATTCCTCCCAATGAGGATTTTTGCATTGGAGTACATAAAAAAATTCTTAATGCAGATGAAGTGCATTTTATATCTGCTAAAAAGAAATCACAATTCAAAATAAAAACACAGATATGACCTTTTATTTGTAATAACAGGACAGAAGGGGAGGAAGCAAAAAAATTATTGAAAGAGATGCAATTTAGTCTCAGTTTCACATGGTCTTATGATCCAATTGGTGTCATTTCTAAACTAAGGGTAGAGAACAAATCTACACCTTATTTTCATACACCTAGACCAGAAATTAAAAAATACATGAATCAGCTTGAATGGATTGAAGGTATTTTACAGGAAGCTATAGAACAAATACTGTCTACATCAACATTACAAACTCCTGTTGCATAGGAAAGAGCAGGGAAAAGAATCAAAGAAGATCAATAATCTCCAATGAATGATTCATCCAACAAATAATTCAAAATCCATTACAGAAAGAAGACAAAGCTCAATCCAAACGTAAATCCTAGCAAGGATTCAAAGAAAAATGTGATTATTATTACTAAAGAAACACCTCCTTCCACAGAGACATGTGATCAAAGTACTTCTACCCCTTCTACTTCAACAGTTTCTCAAGATCAGCAAAAAGCCATTCAAACTAGTACAATTGTTATAGGGGAAAAGGAGAAAAATATCTTTGATACCTTCAGGGAGATAGAGTTGAAAAATTAAATGTTGAATACCAGCACATACAATCAATTTTGGAAGCAAAGTCCTAGCTCTCAAAGCAGGTTTCTCTTAGTTTTTGATTTAGATAAGGGAAAAAATAAATTTTCTTTTCTTCAAGCACAAATTCCACATCAAAGTCAGAAGAAGATTACAAAAGGACTGTATTTGAGTTTGATACTAAGGATATAAATCCAATAGATCAAATGGAGTTACATAAACAAACTGGTGAGATGATTTCATCCACTCTCACTAACACTGCTATGAGTTTGTCAAAATTACAGGTTTCATTGGCTAATGTGCAATCACAACTAAAAATGGAGAAATTGTCTTCATTTTCTAACGACACAAGAATCAAAACTCTAGAAGACCTGGCGATTAAAATTGGATATGATCCTTCCAATGTAAATACAGTAGAGGAAATCATAAAGAAGAAAAAATTTGACATTGCAGCATTGAGGAAGCAACTAAAGATTCTAGCTACAAAAGATCCTCTAGTAAAAGACATAGAAGAGACTGAGAATCAGAAAACAGAAATGGTGAAGTTGATTATGGAACAAAATTCTCAAATAAAGTAGATGGATTCAGAGCTAGAGAAAATGATAAAAGAGAAAGAACTAACAGAAAATACATCTAAATTTCCTCTAGAAGCAGTGCCCCTTGCAGTTATTTCTACAACCAAACCTTCCATAGAAAGTTCTACAGATAGAGCTGAGCATCTCACTCAAGCAGTTCAGAATATGTCAATTCAAGAAGAGGAGGTAAAGAAATTTCAAGATAAAGTAAAATTGGTACAATTTCAAAGATCCAAAGATGAAATTTCACATACATTTGAAGTATAGAGAACTAAAACGTTGATTGAGAGATTGAAAAAAGATCAAAAGGACTCAACCATAGGAAACACTCTGGTCCAAGTAAAAGAAATAACTTGGGTAGATTTTACAAAATACTTTTGTGAAATTTGGCCAAGTGTACAAATTATATTTGAACAAAAGGAGTTGATACAAAAATCAAATGAGGCCATTACAACAATCAAAGCACAACTTGGAGACAAACCAGCTACAACAAACAACATTATCAAGTTTTTGAATTCAAAGAACATGTATGAGTTAGATTAAATTGGCATAGATGATAGAATATAAACAATCCTAGAGGTAAATAGGGTTCTCACAAAGAAGAATTTGATTCTTCAGCTTGTGGAAAAGTGTCATTGTCTAGAAATTGCAGTTCAGATATTCTTCAGCAGAATAGAGCCTCTAACACAGAAAGGATTGCCCTCTCTGTTTGTAATTAATGACAAGTTGATGACCAAAGAAGATTATGGGATAAGGTTTCAAGAATTTGCCAGAGATAATGCCAAATTCTCAAACATGAAAGGCTCAACGACAGGAAGGGCACTCTTGTAAGCATTGAGTAATGATATTTTTATTCAATATGAGACAAAACATGTTTTTGTGGTGAAGCCCACTTTTGCCAGATACACTAAAGCAGATGAAATTTACCGTAAGGTGATAAAATTGGTCATCCATGATGAATAATGCTGGGAAAAACTGTGCGAATTTCAAGAGTAAATGGTCAAATAAGAAAAGTGAAATTCTTCCAGATCATCAATCAGCTGACAGCTAGCGCAATCCAAAATTCTCTCCTTTCAACTACCGTTTCAGTTAGAGCAGCGCCAACACAACAAATCAAATTTATTTCCATGTTACAGTTAGAGTCCAGTTTTGAAAATAATGCATTATCAGTTATGATATCATTTAATGTAATCTGTTGTAATTTATTTTTCTATAAATACTTCATTTTACGAAGTATTTTTGTTGGATGATCGAGTTTTTGAGACTCTGTGTATTACCGTGGAGCTATTATTAATGAAATCAAAGAAGTTGCAGCAAATATTCTGAGATTCATATGGTATTTCTTTTTAGCACTGTGCTTTTCTCTCTTTTATTTCATTTCCACTTCAGTTTCTATGTAAAAATCTTATTAGTTTATAAACAAAGATCAATTATATGTACTGTTTATTAAGATTTCTACAAATGTGTCTTTTCTTCTGAAGAATGAATTCATGTTATATGATCATTCAGACCCATGCCTTTTTATACCACTATACACAAATGAAAAGTTAATTGTGCTCAATAAGTTTATCTACCCTGCCTCACTATGTTCTCTGCAATTCAGTCTTTGAAACAAACTTTAGTTTCATTGCATATTATTGTTATCCAGCAAACAAATTATTAAAACAAACTTCAAACATATTAACTTATATCTAGCCTAAAATATGGCACTCAGCGTTAAATTGAATATTTTAAAAAGTGACACACAGAGAGCCCTCTCTGGTTAGGTAGGGCTAGATACCTAACTAAAAATTGGTTTGTGGTTACCTTTCTTCACTCCTATTTTCATCCTAGGAATTTGGGGAGAGTGATAAAATTTCTGGTGCCGTTGCCGGGGAGCGATTGCTAAACATTCCCTGGGAATTTTTCTTTAAATCCTTTGAAAATTAGACTTGTAGGTGACAAGCTCTAGTTTTATGAACATGCTAAAGTCAAAACTTGAGCCAAAACATATAATTCATATCTTAAGCTGACTCCAAAAAGATATACCAGGTCAAACCCTAACCCTAATCCATCACCACTGGTATATAATCCAAAAAGTATTTTGAGAAAACATAAAACTAAGTCTCGACAGACAGGAAGAGTTTTTCCTCCACTGATTAAATCAAATTCCCTGCCTACGAGGTTTGTTTTAGAAGATTTGGATTTCTCTCGAAAATCTGAAAAATATATAATTATAACCAAATCTAAAACTTTTTTTTTCTTCAGAATATACTTTAGACCCGTTTTATTTTGAATATTTTACACCATTTTCTGAAACCTTTGAGTCTGAAACTGATACTGAAGTTTGGTCCAACTTCCATAAACTTAAAGGCTTAGTATATAAATTTCAAGAAACATCTGAAAATGCCTATTTTCAATATCAACAATAGATTTTTGGTTCATATTTTACCCCATCTTCTCGTACAACTACATCATCTATTACTCCTTTAATTCCATCTTTACCTTTAAAAAATTCTATTCAATCGACACCACAATTCACACCTCCACCACCTCCTCCATTAACCATGGCTAGATTTTCTCCACTGATTCTACCAGGTCAGATTACTACTCTACCTCAAAACTATGGTCATATGCTACCTCTCTTTGATGGAACATCGGAAATTACACCCAATCAACATGTGGCTAAAGTAACTGATTTTATATACCTTGAATAAATAGACAATGATGATACTAAGATGCGTATTATTGCTCAAAGTTTTTTGGAGAAGTTAAGAAATGGTTTCGTTCTCTTGGGGCTGGTACAATTGGTACCTCACAACAACTAATTGATTTATTCATGGCAAAATGGGAAGAGGAGAAAAATCCACGGCAAATTCTAGCTGAATATAATTCACTGAAAATAAATACAAATGAATTTGTCCAAGATTTCACAACTAGATTTAACAAGATATATGATTCAATTCCTGATAATATTAAGCCTCCCCCATGCCTTGCTTTAATCCGTTATCCTGATGGTTTTGATTATGATATGGCCTATCAATTAAGGGAGAGAAACCCATCAACTTTGGAAGAAATGAAAATAAATGCAGTGAGTGTAGAGGCTAATCTAATTATTAAAAAGTCCAAGGTCAAAACAAAGAAAAGAGTCACAATAAAAGAAGAAAAATCTAATTCATCAGAAGGAAAAAATGATACTTTGATCAAAGACATGGTGAAAATGATGGATAATATGTCCAGTGCTGATCGACAAGGTGAACCTTCTATAAGAAATCCCAATTTCAGGGGTCAAAATTATCAACCCCAATACATGATCAAACAAAGGGAACATAGGGGTCAGGATCCACAAAATAACAACAAGTTCGAACACATTTCCAGTAGAATTATACTGAAGTTCTTGATGAAAATGATGAAGAAGAAATTTATGGGGAAAACCATTTGTTTGAGGAAAATCAACAACCTTCTTCCTCACTGAAGATGATCAATATTATCCGGAAATTTGTGCATCAGAAGACCAACAATATGACATCCCAAATGAAGACTTAATGTGCATTGAATATTATCAGAGAGGATATCAAAATTCTCTCACTAAAGTTCAAAGGCAGTATGGTTTGAGGAGTAGAAATGTTCATCTAGTTGCCAATAAAAATAAGTAGAAATCTCAAACCAATACTCAGCAAAAACAAGCTGCTGCACTAAAAAAAAGAAAAGAAAAGGCACTTGCTGCTTTTACTTCTCCTAAAGCTAATGAAGCATCCACTAGCAATCCAAGAAAATATCAAGAAGTTCAAGAAGAAATACAAAAGAACAATTCTCCATCCACAAAAATCCCTGAAAAGAAAGATACATCACTGAAAGAGGTAGATAAGCATCCTGCTCAATTTCCCCTTGAAAATGAAATTGCTAAATTGAAGGTCTCTATTCCTTTGATTGAGATAATGAAGAATGATCAGAACAAGTTTCAAGTTACTAAGTTTCTTAGAGTTAATCAAACATCTGATATGGTTAACTTGAGTGATGACCATCCCGATCTTCCTTTTGGTCCTGCTGTTGATGGAAAACAATAAGATAGTGAAGTTCATCCCTTTTACTTAAGCCTTAAGATCCATGATTTTATTCTTCATAATGTAATGCTTGAGTCTGGAGCATCACACAACCTCATGCCTAAAGCCATTATGGACAAATTAGGACTAGACATCACAAGACCTTACCATGATCTCTATTAATTTGATTCAGGGAGGGTGAAATGTCTAGCACTTATCAAGGATTTGGTGGTCTCATTAGAAAAAATTCAAGCCAAGAATGTCCTCATGGATGTTGTTGTGTTTGACATTCCACCTAGGTATGGAATGTTACTTTCTAGATCATGGGGAGCAAAACTTAGAGGAACATTGCAGCTTGAATTTTCATATGCAACAATTCCCATCTTTGGAAAATTCAGGAAAATTTATAGAGAAAGTAAGATGAATTATATGATCAGTACCAAAAAAAAGTCTAAAAATCATCCCATTCATGTTGTACATACAGATTTGGAATCTTTTATTTTATTCAATGAAGAATCCTCAACATATTTAGAGTTTTTGATTGAAGAAAAATAAGAAAATCCAGAAAATTCAAATTTTGTTTTAGAATTGGAAGAAATATATTTTTGTAAAATAGTGCCCAACCGTTTATAATTGAATAAATTTCCTCAAGAATAAAATAAGAAAACAACAGAAAAAACATAAATCTTGGATACAACAGAGGTATCTCAAACAAAAAACAAAATCAACCATTTGATTTGCACCTTCCAGATGAAGAAAATAGTCTTTGGACTATGGATTTCTATGGAGCCATGAGTAGAGAAGGTACTGGCATGGGAATATGGATTCATATCCAAATTAATCAATCATTGGATATCCCTCCAAACATTAGAATGTATTCTTACAAACTAGCATTTGTCTGCACAAATCATGAAGCTGAATATGAAGCCTTAATTGCTGGCCTAAAATTTTTGGAAAAGCTTGGAGCAAAGAAAATTTCTGTATATGGCGACTCCGAGTTAGTTATCAAGAAAGTCAAAGGATAGTATCAGGCCAAACACCCCAGAATGAGAGCTTACCAAAATGCAGTCCTATATATCCTCAAAACATTTCATGAATATACTTTGTCATTAATTCCTAGAAACAACAATGTTATTGCTGATTCTCTTGCCACTTCTGCTAGTATGTTCAAAACTCCACTGTATCCAAACAAAAAATATGAAATAAATGTCAAACATCACCCTGCTATCCCTGACAATGTTCAATATTGGCAAGTGTTTAGAAAATGATGAGAAAATAAAAAACTTCTTGCAGATAGAAGAAGAATTCATCAATGCCCAAATAGATGACCAAGAAATTCATGCTACAGAGATGCAAGTACTACAACTTAAGGACAATTATATTCCAAGAGGTTTGGTACCTTTGGAAGAACTTTTTGACCAGGATGATGTTGCAAGAAAGCTTACTATTTCACCAACATAAGTGGGAGTGGAAGATCTAAATATTGGCACTTTAGGAAAGCCAAAGATGGTACATATTTCAAAATCCTTGAGTCCATAAATGAAAGCTAAGTATGTAGTACTTATGTCTCAAATTTTAGATGTATTTTCTTGGGAATATTCAGATTTGAAGGTCTATGATAAAAGAATTATTCAACATAATATTCCTTTGAAGCCAGATCAAAAACCATTTCGCCATAAGCTTAGAAGGATGAATCCCAAATTTTTGCCTTCTATTCAGAAGGAAGTAAACATATTATTCACTACTGGAATAATTGTTCCTATCCATTTCTCACACTGGATATCCAATCTAGTACGCGTGAGAAAAAAAGACAGGAGAAATTAGATTATGCATTGATTTTAGAAATTTGAACAAAGTATCTTTAAAAGATAATTATCCAATACCAAAAATGGACCACATTCTGCAAAGGGTAGTTGGATAATCTAGAATTTCTTTGTTAGATGGGTACTCAGGATACAATCAGGTCCTTGTTCACCCAGATGATCAAGAAAAGACATCTTTCACCACACCTTGGGGTACTTTCATGTATGCCAAAATGCCTTTTGGTTTGGAGAATGTAGGGGAAAATTTCAAAAGAGAAATGGATATTGATTTTGCTAATGAAAAATATATGTTTTTGGTCATTTACCTAGATGATATCACTGTTTTATCAAAGACATATGAGCTCCATTTGCAACATTTAAAGACAGTCTTTCAAAGGTCCAGAAAATTCGGTATTTCATTAAATCCAAAGAAAAGCCTTTTTGCTATGGAAGAAATAAACTGCTGGGACATATTATATATAAATATGGCATTAAAGTATATCCTTCAAGGATTGAAGCAATTCAGAACTTAGATTATCCTAGGAGCAAAAATAATATTCAATATTTTAATGGTAAAATTAATTTTCTGAGAAGATTTGTTCCTAATCTTGCTGAACATTTGAGGCAGATTACTAACATGTTGAAGAAATATTCTGAAGTAAAATGGTCTGAGGAAGTGAAGAAGTAATTTAATCAAGTCAAGTTAGGTCTATCTCATGCTTCCATCCTCATTAGCCCAGACTATACACTTGATTTTATAATTTTTTCATTTGCTTCAGAGCATACACTTGTTGTTGTTTTAAAGAAAAAGAAAAATCGGAATACAGAACAACCCATTGTTTTCTTTAGTATAATAATAAGAGATGCTACCTTAAAGTACAATATCGTTGAGAAACAAGCTTTATCATTAGTCAAAGCATTGAAGGATTCCAGAGTGTACATTTTACATTCCCATGTCATTGCTTATGTGCCAAATGCTGCTGTTAAAGAAGTGCTCACACAGAATGATCCAGAAGGTCGTAGGGGTAAGTGGTTTGTTGCCTTGCTAGAGTATGACTTGGAGATTAAGCCCACAAAATTAATCAAAGTACAAGGCCTAGAAAAGTAGATGGAAGATTCTAATCTTCATGCTTTAGACATAAACTTCATTGCTGCATTGTTTGATGAACAAACTACTGAAACATTACCTGAGATAGCTGAAATATTTTCTTTATCTCCTTGTTATGCTGATATTGTATATATTCTGTAACATCTTAATCCTCCTCCTGGCATGCCAAGTATTAAAGCAAGATCATTGAAGTTAAAATCACTAAAACACTGCATTCTAAATGGTGTCCTATACTGGAAAGATCTTGGTGGAATATTACTGAATTGTTTAGTTGACGGTGAAGTTGAGAAAGTCATGACAAACTTCCATAAGGGTGATTTTGGAGGTCATCTTTATTGGAAAACCACATCAAATAAAATTTTGAGAGTAGGTTTCTATTGGCCTACCTTGTTTTCTGATGTATACAAAACAATCAACAACTATTATGAGTGTCAAATATTTCAAGTAAAAAGGAAATTTTACCTTTTCCTCTTAAACCAATTGAAGTCCAAGCACTATTTCAACAATGGGGACTTGACTTTATTGGTGAAATTCATCCTACATCTTCAACTCAACACAAATGAATTCTCACTGCTACAGATTATTTTACCAAATGGATTGAGAGTATTTCTACTAGGCAAACAACTGATCCTGTTATCATTCAGTTTCTTGAAAATAATATCCTGTCGTGATTTGGCTATCCATACAAGATTATCACTGATAATGCAACTGATTTCAAATCTAAGAAGATGATTAATTTTTGTGATAAATATCACATCAAAATTGGAAATTCTACTGCATATTATCCTAAGGGGAATTGGCTTGCAGAATCATCTAATAAGTCATTGGTGAATATTATTAAGAAGATGTTACAGGAAAACAAAAGGAATTGGAACAAGAAGCTTACAAATTCTCTGTGGGCTAATAGAGTGAGCACAAAAAGGTTAATTAACATGTCTCCATTTCAGCTTGTTTATGGAATTGAAACTATTTTCCCTTCTTCCTTAGCTGTTTTAGTAATGAATATTTTGCAGGAGGTTGACAGTGATCCTAATGACATTAGATAAGGACCAGTAAAATGATACATTTGCAACAAATAAGAGATGAAGTTTTCAAAAATAATTCAAAGTTGCATGACAAAATTAAAAATATTTTTGACAGAAAAACAAAGGCTGATGACTTCAAGCTTGGAGATATTGTTCTAAGATGGGATGCTAGAAATGAAGATAAGGGAAAATGATGAGCTCCATCATTAGACATATTTGGAGGGGTTAATGGTCACCTTTTTGCCTTCTTAGATATCTTTTTCTTGCATTTTTATTATTATTTGGTTTTATGATGCTAGTATAGGTGGTGATTAAGGCTAACATACTCCGAGTGCCTAATATGAGGTTGAGTGTAGAAAATAATGAATTATAAGCATTTTTATAAGGATTTTATCATAAATACTTGGAGGAGACAACAAGGAGAATTTATAGGAGGATTTTCCACCCTCCTTAACTCTCAAAGGCAGCCAAAGGATCCTAAATATTCTCTCCAGCAATTCGAATTCCAAAGGTAGCCAAAGGATCCCCAAGTATTCTCTCCAGCAATTCGAATTCCAGAGGTAGCCAAGCAACTCAAAGAGGAGTGCACTCAATATTTGTTTACTTGGAGTCAAGTGGAATCAATCATTATTTTCGAGGGAGCTGTTGGTAGCTACCCTATAGAATAAATAGAGCAAAGCTAAAGCTAGGAAGGGTCAAAAATTTGTTGCAAGCTATTGATATTTTTATTATTTTACTCAGTGATTAAACTTTCAGAAATTTATGAGGATATTCTTTTATGAAATGAGGATATTGATTTCATTTTACTGATTTAAGTTTAAGAGAGCTAGGCTTGTGGGTTAGGGCCCAATCCACGTGCCTCAGCCTCTCTGTTGTATTTGTTCTATGCTTTCTGTCATTTCATGAGTTTCGCTTCTGATAATTTCATTTATGTTTCATTGTTGTTTAGTTTTGCTTTCAATATACTACTGTAGGTTTCATTTGCTTGCGAGTAATAGAATAGAGGAGAAAACCAAAAAGCTGTGGATCAAGACTCCCTTCTCATCTCTGTCAATAGAGCTCGAGGAGGGCGAACATTCGCACAGACCCAAAAAATAATTTCTGTTCACTAAAAGTAGAGTTGCATTACCATTTTCCAATCTTCCTTTGCACTATTTTTTTTTATGTATTTACCCGTTTCTTTGCGCATAAGTTAGCAGGTTGATTGTAGGAATTATTGTTAAAACCCCAGAGAAACTCCGTGGAGCTTCCCCGCTTCATTTTCCCTCTCTGTCTTCACAATCTACGCACTGCTGTTACACCCTCCAGTTCTGCTTTTTCTCGCTTATTCTCATTGCCGCACCCACCTTTTTATTCATAAAAACACTTAAACCATTTAGCCTGCCTTATTCGTTTGTTTCTATTCATCATGGTTACCTTACTCGTTTTAATGAAAAACACTTGAAAACCATTGGAACTCGACCTCTGCCCTTTCTCCTTGAACTTCCCACTACCGTACTTCGCCTTTTCGCAAATATCACTTCACATTTTTTTCCTTTTTTCCTTTTAAGACTTACCACTCCAGTTTTCCGATTGCGATATTGGTATTGTGCTCCGCCACTGGTCCCACCACCACATCATCTAAATCATCGCAACCTTTAGCCTTTTTGCAAATTGCACTTCACAAGATTTTTCCTTCTACTTTAAGACTTACCGCTCCAAACGCTGATTTGCGATAACTCTTCGTACTCTGCTGCATCGCACATCGCAAATCACATCTTTTCTTCGGTTCCGATTAACACTTACCGCTCCAACCGTGGATTGCGATAATCCTCCGTGCTCCACCAGATTGAAAATTGCAAATTTCATTTCACAAACTTTTCCATTTTCTTTTAAGACTTACCGCTCCCGACTCCGGTTGTGATATTGTCATCACACTCCGCCATCGGTCCTACCGCCATGTCACCCGTCAAAAATCGCATTTCGCAACCTTTTCCCTTTTCTTTTAAGACTTACCACTCCCAACGCTGATTGCGATATTCTTCGTACTCCGCCACATCGAAAATCACAAATCACAATTTTTACCCCATCGCATTTCGTATTTCGCAAATTTTATCTCGTTGCATTTCGCACTTCGCAATTTTTATCCCCATCGCATTTCACATTTCGCTTCCACTCTGAACAACACTTCTGCTATCCCTTTAACTTTGCGATATTGTGATTGCGATATCCCATATCGCATATTGCACTTCCGTCCTCCATCGCAACTCCGCCCTCGCACTTTTTAAATCATTCCACTCCAAAGAATTTTTGCACCATAATAACTCTTTAATAAGGTTTAAACCCACTCTTTCCACCTGTAAAACTTGTTTCATGTGTGGAGTCATCCATTAGCACCTTTAGCCCATTTTCCTCCAAACTGCTAGCCACACTTTGTCAAGTTTAGTTTATCATGAATAGTTGCATGGTTAGAAGCATGATAGCATGGTAAATAGATCAGAGGATAAGTAGGGTGTGTTTAGCCGATTGGCCTAGCTAGGTGAAACTTAGTTTAGTTTATTTTCAGTCATTTCCTCATGCAGATTAAATTAGTTTCATTTTTTTCATTTCATTTCTGCACATTAAATTAGTTTCATTTCTGTCATTTCCTTTCTGCAAATTAAATTAGTTTCCTTTCTGTCATTTTCTTCTAGCAATTTACTTTTCAGTTTTTATCATAGTTTAAGAAATATCACCCTTTCGTAAAGCAGAAGAGGATGACATGAAGATAATGCATCTACTGTGTATATATCACTGTCACCTCCAAGTTTGTACGAACCTTGGGTTGTTAAAGTAAATTAGGGCAGCCTCTGGGAGTTGCAGCACTCTTGGTGCAATACCAAGGCTCACCACTTTTTGGCGCCATTGCCGGGGAGGTGTCTAGTATATGCTTTGATTTTGTTTAAGCATTATTTTCTACTTTCCTTTATTTTCATGTTATTTTAGAAATATTGAAAAAAAAAGATCTAATTTTCATGCCTCTTAGGAGTAGGAATACTCAAAGAAAAATATTACCCAAAACCCCCACATCACCTCCTAGCCACCCTTCACTCTTATTCAGTGGCTATGAGATTTAAACCCCTATAGGAAGCCTTCTGAATATTTTGAGGATCCTATCAGGGAAGAAGAAAAAGACCTTGTTTCAACTGAGGGACTTGCTTCACCTATCTTAACCATTGCTGGGATCCAGAGAGCCTTTCCCGTAAGAGAGGTAGATGGGGAAAATAAGATGAAAAACATTAGTCCCTCAGCTCTTCCAAACTTTCGTGGACTTACCTCTAAGGAACCTGACACATTCATGTTTGAATTTTCTGTTGTTTGTAGGAATTATGACTACACCTATGATGATAAGAAGTTGAAGCTATTCCCATCCACCCTCAAGGATGCAGCCTTGCGCTGGTTCATGGGTCTGCCTGGGGATAGCATCACTACCTGGGAACAGATGGAAGAGACCTTCAACAACAAATACAAAGGCTACTGTATGTCCAAGGAAACTAAGGATGAAATATTTAGGATGACTCTAGGACTTGATGAATCCCTAGAGAACTATGAAGAGAGGTTTTAATTAAACAATAAGAGATCCAACTGTACTATTGATATTTCATCACTTAGAATTTTACTTCTTCGAGGGATCAGAGAAGAGATGGTAGAAACCTTGAATATGCTATCAGGAGGAGATATCTACCAAAAACCCTATGAAACAATAAAAAATGTCTTCTAGAACCATTCTAGGGCATTTAGGAAGAAGGGCAGAGCTAGCCAAAGTACATCCAATACCCCTTCCTCTTCCACCTCCATCAAACATGAGATTGGGAATATGCTAGAGGACTTAAAGAGTGATATGCTGGACACCCTTGCGTTGCAAATGGACACAATGCAGGTCAAAAGGAAGCAAGAGGAAGCAAAGAGAACCCTAGCCATATTTTGTCATAGATGTACCCGGAATCACCCAAGAAATGAATGTCCACTGAATTTCATAGAGGTTTTATTAGTTTGTGAAGAGAATCATACCACAGACAAGTGTCCCTCCTTACCTAGACTTAAGGATGTATATCAAGGCGGGGAAGCAATTCCAGAACAACTCTGTTTCATCAACCAGAGAAGGCCTCAAGGCCCTTGACGATATCAACAAGGTATGCAAGGTGCACCTTACTCTTATTATCACAACAATCAGAGTGCACCGATGCAACCTTGGTACACCCCCACTCCCCCATCCTAGTCTACACCTCCTACTTGACCTTACAACCCTTCATATCATCCTCAGCCAGTAAACCAACCATTTAAGCAATATGTTCCAAAACAACCTTAGTGGAACAATCCATCCCAAGGGTGGAGGCCTAAAAAAAATCAACCACCTACTCTAAAGCCTCCACCCCAACCTTAAAATTAGCTTACTCATGCTGCTCCACCTAGGCTACCTATACCTGCACAACCCAATCTAAACCCGAACAACAGACAGACACAGCAGGCTCCCAGTGGAGAAACATCCTATCTAGCTTATGTTGTGGAGATATAGGAGGTTAATCTCAGGTCGGTAAGAGTAATCGTAAAAAAACATCCTCCATATCCACTGGTAGAGGTTGAGGAGGAAAATGAAGAAGGTAACACTCAGATCCAACAACCTACTTTTCCTGAGCATTTGATCCACCCTAGTCAACACACCTCAAAGGACACTGAACTCCTGGGAGAATTGGAAAATTTTTGTGTAAATATACCACTTATCCAGGCCATTAAGGATGTCCCTATCTACAATAGGCTCATCAAAGAAAAGTTCTTCAAGAAACCTAGGAGAAGGAAGAGAGATACCCCGACCAGCAATGTGGTAGGACAACTGTCTGAAATAATGCTGGGGAAGGTGATATTTCCAAAGTACCTGGACCCTGGTAGTCTAGTTGTTGATGTGCATATAGATGGTGTCATAGTCCCCCAACACTCTGATTGATATAGGGGCTGCCATTAATATCATGACCAAGGAAACTATGTTGAAACTTAATCTCCAAGGGACTTTCAAGAAAACCACAACAGTTCTGCAACTTGCAGATTAGTCCACAGTAACTCCGGAAGGAATTGTTGAGGATGTTATGGTTACCATTGACTCTTGGGAGTATCCTACATATTTCCTGGTCCTGCAACCAAAAAACAAGTTTAATGGTTATCCTCTCATCTTAGGGAGACCTTGGTTAGCCACTGCAGATTCTTATATTAGTTGTCGGGCCGGAATCATGACTATCAAAAATGGGCTTTTGTCTAAACAACTAGTGTTATATCCTCTAGCCCAGCCTTCCATCGATCATGATATCCCTATATGGTTGGAGGATGAAGAAGATGAGTTATATGACACTGCCCCTATGTGTACCGTAGATCCTATTCTTAGAGGGGGGAAGTTTGATGAAGATGAACTCATCGACCATGCCATTCAAAAATAGTCCTCCACTAACATTCCTCTCGAAACCTTAGTGAAAGAGTCTAAAAGCCAACCTTAGATGGAAGTGCACTCAGTTGAGTCAACCTTTGAAACCACCAAGGATATTGAGTTTGGCCCATCCAGATCTCTGAAAATCGACCCAAACCTCTCAAACGAAGAAGAGAAGCAGCCATGCCAACTTTTGAAAGAAAATATTGAAGCGTTTGCTTGGGATTATAAGGACATGAAAGGGGCACATCCTTTAGTATGCAGAAATAAAATTTACATCAAAGAAGGATGCAAGCCTATGAGACAACCCCAAAGAAGGATGAATTCGACTCTCATAGACATAGTTAAAGAAGAGTTGCATAAACTATTGGATGCAGGGTTCATCTATCCTATATCCGATAGTGAGTGGGTATACCCTCTTGTCCTAGTCCCAAAGAAGAATTCGAAGTGGCGAATTTGTGTTGACTATCGAGAACTTAATAAAGTCACCAAGAAAGACCATTTCCATTTTCCCTTTATAGACCAAGTCCTGGATGGCCTTGCAGGGAAGAAGTTATTTTCCTTCTTAGATGGGTTTAGTGGGTACAATCAGATTCAAATCAGCCCTGAAGACCAAGATAAGACTACTTTCACCTGCCCTTGGGGTACCTTTTCTTATAGTGTCCTATCCTTTGGGCTGTGCAATGCCCCAACTACCTTCCAAAGAGATGTCCTGAGCATATTTTCTAAGTTAGTCGATGAATCTGTCAAAATCTACATGGATGATTTCACACCATATGGGGATGACTTCTAGGAAGCTCTCTCCAATTTGGGTAAAGTAATAAGAAGGTGCATTGATATGCATCTCTCCTTGAGCCCAGAAAAGTGTGAATTCCTAAAGAAAGCAGGGGTTGTATTAGGATACTCCATATCCCAAGCAGGAATACAGGTAGACCCGAACAAAATCACTATCATAAAAAGGGTACCTGCTCCTCAAAAGCAGAAAGATGTCAGGATTTTCTTAGGCTTAACTGGTTACTATAGAAGGTTCATCAAAGATTTCAGCAAGATGGCTTTGCCATTATTTGGGTTATTGGCTAAGGATTCTGAGTTTATTTGGTCCGGTCCTTGTGAAGAGGCTTTCGAGCTCATTAAGGGAAATTTGACTACTGCCCCCATCCTTCGAGGTCCAAATTGGACTCTACCTTTCCACATCCACACTGATGCATCCGACAAAGCTGTAGGGGCAACATTAGGAAAATTAGAGGACAAAATATATTATGCCATTTATTTCATCAACAAGAACTTGTCCAAGGCCGAGCTGAATTATACTGTTACTGAGAAAGATATGTTAGCCATTTTCCATGATTTGAACAAATTCAGGCATTATGTAACTGGATACCAGAAATTTTTTCACACTGACCATGCAACCATCAAGTATTTAATGAAAAAACCGGATGTTAATGCTAGGATAATTAGATGGTTGTTACTTTTGCAACAATTTAATTTGACTATTGTTGATAAACCTGGAAAGGAGAATGTTGTTGCAGATTTTTTGTCCAGGTTAGCTCTTCCAACAAGTGAAGAAGGAATGGTGGATGACCAGTTTCTAGATGAGCATATCTTTGCTATATCAGCACTCTCACCATGGTTTGCTTATATAGCCAACTACTTGGTTTCTGGGAGACTCCCTCCTAATCTTTCATTCAGGGAGAGGAGAAAAATCATCAGAAAAAGCACCCCTTTCACATGGATTAGGGGAAATTTTTTTAAGCTAGGCCCTGATCAAATCCTAAGGAGATGTGTGAGGGAGGAATAAGTTTTTTATATCCTCTCTTCATGTCATGACAACCCATGTGGAGGCCACTTTGCTGCAAAGAGAACTACTTACAAAGTTTTGCAGGCATGATACTATTGGCCTACCCTTCACCAAGATTCCAGAAGATACACAAAAAAGTGTGACAAGTGCCAAAGAATGGGGAAACCCACGCAAAGGGATGAGATGACTCTGCACCCTCAGGTGGCTCTTGAGCCATTTGACAAGTGGGGCATGGAATTTGCTGGACCTATCGATCCACCATCCAGAAAAAAGAAGTATATCATAGTCTGCACAGATTACCTGAGAAAGTGGGTTGAAACAAAAGCAGTGAGGATAAAAACCGAGGAGAAAAAAGCAGAATTTATGAGGGATAATGTGTTTTAAAATTTTGGGTACCCCAAAGAAATAGTCACTGATCAGGGAGAAAAAATTCACCTCTCACCTCATTGAGAATCTTTTGAGGAAGCACAATATTAAGCATAGAAATTATACTTCCTATCACCCTCAGGTGAGTGGCCAAGTAGAAGTAAATAAAAAATCTTTAGAGAGCATCCTCACCAAGTTTGTCAGCAACAACAAAAAATATTGGGCAGACAGATTGGTAGAAGCTGCTTGGGCCTACAATACTACTTGGAAGACAACAACATGATTCACTCCCTATGAACTAGTCTATGGTAAGAAGGATCTACTTTCAGTTGAGTTTGAATTCAATACTTTAAGAATGGCAGCTGAATTAAATCTAGATCTATCAAATTCTAAAAAAGAGAGGTTGCTGCAACTAAATGGATTGGATGAGTTCAGGATACAAGCACTTCTTCACATGGAGGTAGTTCAGCTGCAAACGAAGGTCTAGCATGACCAGAACATCAAAGAAAAGACCTTCCAAGAATGTAATATCCCCAAAGGGAAATAACCAGTAATAAACAGAAATATGCCAGACAGATATAGAAAATACAATGCTGAACCAGATCATGGAACAATTACACATAGAATGCCAGAAAACTGAGCCATTTTATTAATTTGAAAGTACATAGAGAGGAGTACAAGAAAATCAGAGTGAGTGCACCTATCCTTGCTCAAGGCAAGTACAGAATCCTCTCAGAAAAATAGGAAATGGCTGCTACAGAAACTGCATCCCAGCTGCTGGAAGAAATCGAAGCTAGGGGCTGATCCCCTTGCCGGAATGAGCTAAAAATCTACAGATCACCTATACTCACTGCTCCGGACAAAACCCAGAAACCATTTACCAAACGGACCACCTCCGAAAATCGCCCCCAGAAACCCTCCTCCTACAAAAACGCTGGGCCTCCAGGAGAGGCACAGAAGCTCAAGAAATATGCTGAGAAAAGGGGCTGAATCCTCCTGCAAATCCTCCAGATAAGATAACCAAACTCCTCAGGGCTGAAAACACTGAAAAACGCTGCCAAAACCCACACACATGCTCCTGCTCATCAGATCAGCGTCCTCCTAGATGAATCAACGTCCTATATGCTCAGATCTGCTGGATCTGAAGCCTCCAATCCAGATCTGCGTCCTATCCCTCCAGATCTGCGTCCTCCTATATCAGATCTACTGCTATCTCCTCAGATCTATGCTAGATCTGCCAATATCTCCTCAGATCTGCAACCTCAAAGGTTGGATCTGATGTTATCTCTTCAGATCTAGGCTGGATCTGCCAATATCTCCTCAGATCTGCAATCTCCCAAGCTGGATCTAGTGCTATACTCTGTATCTCTGCATTCATACCAAACTAGATCCGCAATTATCTCGCTTCGTATCTATCATCACGCCCCACCCTTCTATCACCGTAACCCGGACCGTTGCCTCCTTTCGTAATCGGGACAGTCGTCTCTCACTTCCAAGGCTAATCGTTTTCTCTCTTCCCCAAACAGTCATTCTATCTTCCTCCTCTCTCGAATCTATGCCCACAAGAGGGCCTCCTCCTTCTCCAAACCGCACCCGTAAATCGTCACATTCTCAACAACATAAAAGTGTACTCAGAACAAACCTTACTAGGGCGGGCACTCGAAGTCCCCCGAAGCTAAGGGTGAAACCAGAAAAACCTTACCAGGGCAGGCACTCGAAGTCCCCCGAGGCTATGGGTGAGATCTCCGACCGGAGACACTCGTGCACTAAACAGTGCTGCAGACCGACTAAACAACCGGCGTGCTGAAGCAGACAAAGTCTAGCTCTCAATATCAATATCAAAATATGCATGATCCAAATGAGGTGAGAACCTCTCCTTTTATAATGCCAAACTCCCTCCAAAACTTAACTCTCTTTTGACCTGCGCAGTTTACCTTGGGTCAGCCTGATGCCTCCCCCCATCATACTCATGTGGACCCCCAAGGCCCCCTCTCTTAAGTTACAACGTCAATCTACTAGGAAAAGAACACTTTATTATAAAGTGAGGTGACTAAAGTGAGGTGACCCTTCTTATTTCTCACTTTATTTATTATGTCTAGCTAAAGCGGCAAAATAAAGCAAAAATGAAATATTCCAATTAGCAAGGCTAACTGGGAATATTACAGTCTCCCCCGGCAAAACGTTGCTTGTCCTCAAGCAACTGAAGTGATGGATGCTGTAAAGTCTGCTCGCTTTCCCAAGTGGCACCCACATCCGGTAAAAATTGCTTGTTCTCAAGCAATGCTTGAACAAGCCTACTCTCTAGCTGATGTTCCCTGCCGATACTGCAAAATGTGCCTGGGTCCCACTGAAACCTCTCTGTCTCCTGCATCACCCTGATATGAAGGGATATCTCAATGCCAGGATCCCAAACTGGCCTCTCATGGTACCAGCTAATCAATAGTCCTCCCGGATCCCATCGCCACCATGGCCAATAATAGCCCAAGTCCCATGGCTCGGACTGCTCACTGCCTCTGGTTATGACTGAAGACCCTGACCGCTGCTGCTCAGCATCTATGACTGTGTAAGCTGGCCCATCAACTGTGAACCAACTCGTCACCTCTCTCCAATCAAGGCATGGAGTCGAAAATATAATGAGGAATATCTCCCTCCTGTGGCTCCTCCATCTCCAAGCAATCACCCAGACAAAATGAGCCACCTCCCAACAAGGCAACTCCTGAAAATCTCCTTCCACCTCAAGCTCTGGTAATGAAGGTGGGCTGAAAATATGGACTTGGCAAGCATCATAGCTTACCCCATGTTGTCCCTCTCTCCACTCATGACAAGTGTAGAGTCTATGCTGATCCTGGGCTGCAAAATCATTGCCCTCCAATGGCAAAGTGAAAAACAATCCACCATAGAAGGTTCCTCCATCAATGAAGAACAAGCTGGCCCAAAACAAACCATCCATGAAGAATATGACATGGTCATCACGGATCACCCTAATGAGATGTTTGCTGAAGGTTCTACATGAGGATACATAATGCAAACAATCTCTCACGAGGATACAACGTAGTCTCATCCACCGCAACCTCAGAAAATCACATGGAAAGCAATGTACAAGATCCATCACATCTACTAATGGATAGTAAATGGCTGGATATGACAACAACATAGGTCCAAACACTTGCCCATGGCTGTAAATATCAATCTCATGGCCCACATCAAAAGAGAACGCATACATAGTAGTGGTGGCCATGCCTCCTCCCATGCCCCCATTAGAACATGTAGTGCAGAAATTGTGAGAATTTTTCCCACTCACGGACACATCCCGCTCATGTGTCTCCCTCATAATCAAGCCTCCCATACAAATCTGATATATATCAGCAAATGAAGACATGGTCAGCAGCAAAATGAAGGAAATGCCTAATGTCTCATGTGGTGCAAGAAGATAATCCTCCTTATGCTTGGAAACCCAAGTCAAGAAGAATATGCCATAGATGTCTCTATAATCATTATTTCTTGTAGGTGCAACAAATATGAAGTGATCCTGGGACCTATGGGTTATAGATCCACCATATCCCTGCTGCGCACACTTCATCCGTAATGTTCTGCTCCAAAGTGACAACGCTGTGAGCTCATGCAAATAAGCTCCTGTCAATACAAGACTCTGTTCTTTGACATGCTCCTTGTCAAAGATTCCTCTAATAATGCTGCAATAAATATGGAATACCTTCCAAGATGGAAGTGCTTCCCGCTCATCATCAAAGACCAGGGAGATAGTGCCATCTCCTCCTCCCGCAACGTCAAACAAAGCGTGAGAGCAAATCTGCCGTTGCACTCCTAGAAACAAACCAAGCAACGAGACATTGTGTTGCCTCTCCATACCTCCATCAACCAACTCATATGATGAAGACACAATGAATGATATGAGTAACACATCAACACCATGCATCCATACTCTATGCTGCTCAATGATGCAAGTATCCATCCATCTTTCCCCCATCCTCCTACTCTTAGGAAGAGAGTTTGCCAAGTGATGGCCAAACTCTTTCAAGAGTAACCAGCGCAGCCAAGCCTCCTGCTACCTGGTGTTATAGATCTGCAAATAGCCTCCTAGCTCCTTGCTCATCAACCACATCCACTCAATACATTGTGGATGCCTCCTTCTCCTCATCCTGGTACTCCTCCCATGGGGGCTACCATCCTCCCAAATCAGATTGCTGATTTTGCACTTCATGGGATTTTGAAATATGAACTCCTCAAGGATCAATGAGACCCTATCAAGAATCAAATAAGTGGTAGGCAAAAACCTCCCATCATGATGTGTATGGCTCAAGGGGTGTCCAACACAAGCATGAGAGATGTTATCCATCCGAAGATGTCCCCCATCTTCTATCTGCTCTTGTGAGAAAGGAAGAAAGTCATTGCACCCCATGGTGTGTCGAAGTGCATCTCCAATGAGATCTCTCCTTAAGACCTCCCCTTCATCCATAGTCTGCTCCACCGAGTACCAACTCAAAATCTCTCGCCATCCAATCTCAACACGTGGCTGCTGTACCCTGTGCAACTCCGATCGCCTCATACCACTATCCGAGTCAACATATGAGACCTGACTAGGTGGCTCTGCCTCTTTCTCTCCAACGGAAAGAGATGACCCAACAATACTGCTAGTCCCATCCATACATGCCTGAAGGGGAATGATCTGACGCTCCCTCGTGCCTTCTGGTTGTACCATCAGGGAATCCAGTTGTTCCCCAATGCGGACCAACTTGGCCGCCGACTTCGCACAAGTCGCTCTCATACCCTCCAGCTCCTGGTCCTGCAACAAAACGGTCTCCCGTACTGACGCGGCCTTCTCCCTCAAAGCTCGAAGGTCCGTCCGAAGCCGATGGTACCGCTGTCTGCGATCATCGTCCAATACCTCTGTATCTCCTCGTGCCTCATCGATAGTGGATATATCTCCTGATACCTCACCCATCTGTCGTGTGTTGCTACCACCCGAAGACTCAGACATGGCTCCAGTCATCGCCTCAGTGGATGGCTCTACCGAGGTAGGCTCCACCTCCTCTACTACGATATCAACCGGCACGGTCAAGGGGGTCTCTAATGAGGGTGAGTCCTGTGTCTCACTAGGTGTATCCTCGAACTCCCTGCAATCCCGCGTTCCCTCATCCTCTTCTCCACTGCTCTCGGAGAAGACCTCAATGAAGTGTGCCTTTCCTGCCGCACATCTGTGTCCTGATGCCCATGGCTCTCGGCAAGTGAAGCACACCCGCTTCTTCCTCAGCTCTCTCCTGGCCTCATCATCAAACTGCCCTCGTCCAGGATTCGCCTTGGGAGGCGGAACCCTCGTGTCCTTACCCTTAGGCTGGAAAGCCTGTCTCTGGGGATAAGGTGTCTGAGTCCTGGGTAAGACATCCTGTAAGTCCCGAGTCCTGCTGATGGCATCCTGAAGGGTAGCCGGTCTGTTCGACAGGACTAGGCTACGAAGTGGCTCTGACAGCCCTTCCACAAACAAGCCAACCATCCGAGCTGCAGATAAATCAAGTACCATCACCGAAATCCTCAAGAAGTCTGAAATGTATGTCTCTGCACTCCCAGTCTGTTTGAGCTTGATCAGCTCACCAAAATACTGATCCGGATCCCTCCTGTCAAAGTGCTCTACCACCCTGGACTTTGCCGAACTGTTTGATGAGCCATCAAACCTAGCCAAATGAAATCCACTAGCTGCACGGTGGTCATCACGGTAGTATCTGCGCCCCTTGTGCTGGTGCCGCTCAGGGGGTTTGATACCGCATCGAAACTGGAGATATTGCTCAAAGGGGAGAGCATCCATGAATGCCTGACCTAGGCTCTGCCAATCTGAAAAAACGGCTGCATATCGAGCTGGACTCACATCTCCTGCCATACTGCTGCTTAACTTCGACCTTCGATTTACCCACTGAAAACTACTCGGAAAATTCTAGGAATT
Source organism: Pinus albicaulis (assembly GCA_034641835.2). Classification (NCBI taxonomy): domain Eukaryota; kingdom Viridiplantae; phylum Streptophyta; class Pinopsida; order Pinales; family Pinaceae; genus Pinus; species Pinus albicaulis. The sequence continues at coordinate 36,310 of JAXQQM020057876.1, forward strand.
TGGGAAAGTGATCCTCGCCCAAAACCCAGAAAACGTTTTTCCTAATTCCCAACTTCGAAATTTGACCCTTTTTATTTTGGCCCTTTTTCCAACTGCGTTTCTGGAATTGCAACAGCTATTGCTCTGTACGATCTCCTTTCTGATGTCATAGACCACAGGCTGAGCCAGAATTATGCTCTGATACCACTGTAATATCCCCAAAGGGAAATAACCAGTAATAAACAGAAATATGCCAGACAGATATAGAAAATACAATGCTGAACCAGATCATGGAACAATTACACATAGAATGCCAGAAAACTGAGCCATTTTATTAATCTGAAAGTACATAGAGAGGAGTACAAGAAAATCAGAGTGAGTGCACCTATCCTTGCTCAAGGCAAGTACAGAATCCTCTCAGAAAAATAGGAAATGGCTGCTACAGAAACTGCATCCCAGCTGCTGGAAGAAACTGAAGCTAGGGGCTGATCCCCTTGCCGGAATGAGCTAAAAATCTACAGATCACCTATACTCACTGCTCCGGACAAAACCCAGAAACCATTTACCAAACGGACCACCTCCAAAAATCGCCCCCAGAAACCCTCCTCCTACAAAAACGCTGGGCCTCCAGGAAAGGCACAGAAGCTCAAGAAATATGCTGAGAAAAGGGGCTGAATCCTCCTGCAAATCCTCCAGATATGATAACCAAACTCCTCAGGGCTGAAAACACTGAAAAACGCTGCCAAAACCCACACACATGCTCCTGCTCATCAGATCAGCGTCCTCCTAGATGAATCAGCGTCCTATATGCTCAGATCTGCTGGATCTGAAGCCTCCAATCCAGATCTGCGTCCTATCCCTCCAGATCTGCGTCCTCCTATATCAGATCTACTGCTATCTCGTCAGATCTATGCTAGATCTGCCAATATCTCCTCAGATCTGCAACCTCAAAGGCTGGATCTGATGTTATCTCTTCAGATCTAGGCTGGATCTGCCAATATCTCCTTAGATCTGCAATCTCCTCAGCTGGATCTAATGCTATACATCCAGATCTGCACCATACCAAACTAGATCTGCAATTATCTGCTCAGATCTATCATCACCAAGGCTGGATCTATCACTGTAACCCTCAGATCTGCGTCCTCCTCTTCAGAACTGGACAGCGTCCTCACTTCCAAGGCTAATCAGCGTTTTCTCTGCTCCTGAAACAACGTCCTTCCTCCTCTGAACTGCGCAGCCACAAGAGGGCTCCTCCTTCTCCAAAACTGCACCAGAAACTGCTGCTACTCTGCTACTGAAACTGAAAGGTGAACTCAGAGCAAAACCTTACTAGGGCGGGCACTCGAAGTCCCCCGAAGCTAAGGGTGAAACCAGAAATAACCTTACCAGGGCAGGCACTCGAAGTCCCCCGAGGCTAAGGGTGAGATCTCCGACCGGAGACACTCGTGCACTAAACAGTGCTGCAGACCGACTAAACAACCGGCGTGCTGAAGCAGACAAAAGTCTGGCTCTCAATATCAATATCAAAATATGCATGTCCAAATGAGGTGAGAACCCCTCCTTTTATAATGCTAAACTCCCTCAACAGCACTCACTCCTTTGACACAGGTTTACCTTGGGTCGACTTTGATGCCTCCCCATCATACTCATGTGGACCCCCAAGGCCCCACTCTCTTAAGTTACAACGTCAATCTACTAGGAAAAGAACACTTTATTATAAAGTGAGGTGACTAAAGTGAGGTGACCCTTCTTATTTCTCACTTTATTTATTATGTCTAGCTAAAGCGGCAAAATAAAGCAAAAATGAAATATTCCAATTAGCAAGGCTAACTGGGAATATTACAAAGAAGGAGATTAGGTGTTTTTTTATGATTCAAGGTTTAAATATTTCAAAGGAAAGATGATGAAAAGATGGTTGGGACCTTACACAGTGGAAAAATGTTTTGATAATGGCACAGTTCAAATCAGAACCATAGATAAAGAAGGAATCCCCTTGCTTGTCAATGGTCACAGACTAAAAATTTACAAGAAGCCTTTGTCAAGGGCAGAGTTCATAAATTCAATAAGCAGAGAGGTGTATGTGATGGGAAACTCCATAGTTTCTAACATCTCCTAAAAAAAGAAAAAGAAAAAGAAAAAAGGAAAAATTTCCATGGGTGAAAACCTCTCTAAGGCACCCAAGGCAAGCTTGTGGGTTGAAAACCTCAATGGAGGCAGCTCGCTCTAAAAAAGAAAAGAAAAGAAAATAAAAAAATAATAAAGATCCATGGGTGAAAACCTCTCTGAGTCGCCCGAGGCAGGTTTTTGGGTTGAAAACCTCCATGGAGGCAGCCCACTTTCTTTAAAAATAAAATAAAATAAATAAATAACAAAAAAAAAAGAAATACATCTACATCTCTGTGTTTTCTATGTTTATTGTTTTGCAGGTTATTAATGTTTCTGGAAACATAGGGAAGCATTCATCTTCTTTTCCCTTCTTCTATTTTACCATCCATCCCATCATTCATTCCATTCATTTTCATAACTTCCTCCATCACCTCCATACACCACATTCCTCCATTCCTGAGCACAATGTAGCAAGGAAAGAAAAACACAGACTGCTATAGACATCAAGGAATTCCTACAACGCAAAAATCTATTCATGAACAACAAGAAAAAAACAAAGAGAGGAGCTGATAAAGTAGAACCCAGGAAATATAGGAGTGCCACCCATGGCATCTGCAGCACCCCCACACAACATATACAATGGGAAGAAACAACAAGAAAGATTAGCAGATCACTCAGAGAGTTTCTCATTCGAAAATCTGCTCACTCAGAAAACATGAAAATAAGGAAGAACACAACATCTAGGAGGCTTATATCCAAATTCCATCTCTTGCAAATTCCTTGAAAACAAAAGGTAAACTCAGGTATAGCTTCTCACCCCTCGCTATGCATCCATAATAGCCAGAAATAATTAAATTTGCAGACTTAGAGTTTAAGCGGTAGAAAGGTGGCCATCTAGCTTGGCCATCGTCGTGAAATATGACTAAGGAGAACTGCAAAGTCACGCCACCTGGGCATGAAAAATAAAAATAAAATCAAGTGGAGTAGAGGAGAACGAGGGGAGGATACACGCAATATCAACCATTTAACAAGAAGTAGGTCCAACTTTCTACAATAGAAAATGGAGCTGAGATGAGTTACATAAGCGCTCCAAAATTAGTTGCACAATATAATAAAAAAGAGATCCCGTCTCATCCAAACCAGTGAATTGAGAACCTTTGAGGGAAAGAGATCGAAGGGAGCCTGCAACAAGTATTACCGAGAGTGGGATGCTTACTTGAACATCGTGCAACAACAACAATAGAACAACATCACCAACAGTCGAGCTAGCTTCCGAAGTGTTAGCGCTCGAATCTGCCTCAGGCTGAGGAAGGCGAAACTCGAGGCAACATCAAACCAAGCTTAGCCTCGTAGCTAGCCCTACGAGGACAGGAGAGGGCTCTCTCCAGTCAATCTCGATAAAATGAGCAATAGGGTGCGAGATGAATCTAGAATGGGAACTGATTTTAGGATAGTAAATAGATAAGAAAAGGGTTTTTAATAAATGATTGGGTTTTCTGAGCTGCATGGGGCAAAGACAGCAAGAGCAGAGATTAAATGAAAAATGCAGATTATCTCCTGAGGCAAGATAAGCATGAAGTTTAACAATCAAATTGGAATTATATGGAGTGAAAGACAGCCGAGAGGCCGAAAAGGGCATATATAATGAATCCTTCTCAGACAGAAGAAGATACACAAATACTGAACGCTCCTCCAGGGCAGAGCAGTAAACTGGATTCTGGCCTTCTACTTAAAAGCATTCATCTAGAAATGATTATGAAATGAAACAGTAAACATAACAAGGAACGTATGAGACAAAGAAGAAACATATGTCAAATGTCATACCACAGGAATCTCAGGAGTCAGAGCCGTATTTTTTCATTAAATCCCTGTACAATGATAGTGCTATTTTTCTCCTCCACACACCTCTCAGAACTCTCCTCTCCTTTACAAATTTTTTTACAATACATTAAATAAACTATGCTAGAAGAAAACAGATCGACCCAAAAACAAGGGCGCTGTTTCACCTGAAGTTACAAAAATAGAGATAGAGTCATCTCTTTGTTCTAAAAACAGAAGATCGCTCCCCTTAAAATCCTCTGATGGCCAATTTAAAGACACAAACTGGAGCGCAAATCCATTTGAATCATTAGCTGAAGTCTTAAATAGGAATCGAATCCTATTCTTCTGCTGTTGTAAGTAGTCTTGTTTTATTTTTAGCCTTTCGATCTCTGACTGCCACGTTACATTTTTCATTTTAATAAAAACAACCTTTAAACTAAAATTCTGCCAATTTCAGCTCATGATGACAACTGTGCTTATTTTTTGCAGTGACACACGCAAGCTAAACATCTGAAGGAGAATGGTGCATTCATCTGCTGTAGATATGGCGGCAGAACTTTTGACTGGGAAGGCATTCATTCAATCACTACCCGTAGACCAGGAAACCATTAGATCTATACCTTGGGCTTCACTGCATCCATAGATTCACATCTATCTGCAGATGTAATCTTCATCAAAATCCCAATTAGAAACAAACTCTCCTTCCTCAATTTCCCCTTCTCTGCAAGTTGAGAACGCAACGATTCTGTAATATTCAACTCATAATATAATTTTTTGGCACCCTTTGTATATTCTATCTTGATGAAAAGCTTCAGATTTTCGGTAGATTCTTTACAAAAATGCCTTAATTTATGACGTGACACAGGATTTCCAGGATCAATTGTCAGATTCTTTTCCAATATACTACGCAGGCCCGCATGTTCATCAACCCCATGGTCAACAAAGATCACATCTGTTGAATGAAACTGCAACTCAACTGTCCAGTAAATGCATTTCCGCCTTTTGTTTCTTTTGTCAGATGTGTTGCAAGCTGATCGTGGCGTTTTGGTATGAAGACGGACGCAATTTTTTTTTTTTTTTTTGGCTCTGTCGCTATATGGGTAGCGCGCCTACCCAACGGGTAGCGCGCGGTAAGTGGGTAGCGCCCATGTTAATTAACACTGGCTGTGGAACTTATGTGGGTAGCGCCCAGCAAGTGGGTAGCGCGCACTCTGTATGGGTAGCGCGCACCTTCAAAGCCTGTCCACGGCTCTGCAAAACACATCTTCGACTTCTGCCTTGAGGATTCATGCCATATAAAACTGGTTGTAGAAATTGAATTGTTTGCAAACGATGATATATCTTCAATCCTTCAAACAACTTTAACTCAGCTTTGCCATTAATTCTTTCATATGTCATGTGAACTGACATAAAAACAACGCCTTCGCAACTCATGTTGTGATTCTTATATCGATTGCTATAAACAAGCTGTCATTTTTAATGTACTCAAAAGAGTCAGGATACATGCACAAGAACAGTTGTAAAGAGCGAGATTTAACCCATGACCATTCATTAGCAAGCATCGAAGATTTGTTGTAACCGCAGTCTCCGCATCTGAGCATTCAACACCATATCTCCAACAAATTCATAACCAGAACCATCTTTGCATGGAAGTTAACCGAACTGCTGCAAAATCCTCCAATGAGAGAATAAACCTTGTTAAGATTCCGAATGTCAAAAGCAGGGTGCTCCAATAAGCGTTGTACATTCTTAACATTGCCCAGGATATCAGAAACAACTTGCAATGCAAGCCACTTAATGATCACCACGGCATCTTCTTTCCACTTTTGATAGAAATCAGACAAAACTTCATCTCGTACATCTCCGGCATTTTGGGCAATAGCACCCAAAGCTGCAAATTGTTCAGTCATATTTGTAGCTGATTTGTATTCATGTAATACAAGTTCCATCATTTCTGCCATTTGGATGCAACACTCTGCTTGTCTCTGATTGCTGATGATGTTCTTTCTGTTTGTGCTTTTGCAGGGATAGGAGCTGCTGAAACTGCTGCCACTTGAAGAGATGGAGAATTTGAAACATTTTGACAAATTACATATTCATTACAAAAACATATTTGATGATTTCTTCTTCAAAACAGGGTTTTGAAGAAGAAACACTCTCAAGCCTCATTGACTATGAAACTTAGCAATGGAAACTGAACCTTTCATGCAGCTAAGTCAACAAAACCCTAGACCTAAAACTCTTAAAGACTCTTTGCCATCCATGACTATGAATGACGAGAAATGAACCTTGGTGAATTTGATTCTGACAGAGGACTTGACAAGACGGAGTTTAACATTGGCTCCAATGGGGATGGCAGGTGCTGCTTCTTGGAGGTGCCAAGAACTGCAGAACTTTGGGAGAGCAGACAGTGCCTCCATCCATTGGGCTATGGAATCGTTATTCTGAAAAACAGACTAAAGACTAATGACTCAACTTATTAACTGAAAAATCGACTCAAACTGACTTCAATGCAAACTGAAATGACTGAATTAAAACAAAAGCTTTTTGAAAAAGGGCAGCAGTCCATCAAGCTTTAAAATCATGATGGAAACCACCTGCATACTGATGTGATATATACAATCATGTGTAGTGTGTCTTCCAATGTAACCAATCCAGCAGATGGCTACACCCCAAATTTCTGCTCTTACTCTCCTTGAGCAGGCGGAACGATGAACCTGTAGGCAACTCAAAATAACCACTGAAACCAAAGCTTATGATAATGAACCAGGCAATATTTATCCTTTCTAATGTTTGCAGAAGAATGCTGAAGGGGTCTTGAAAATCCTGAAGCACTGGCTTATCTGGAGATCCAGCTGCAAAAATACTAGTATTCACTTCATTCTGATATGAAAGGACAATCGATTTCTGAGGGATAGAAATGCACAGAGAGGTATCTGCCATCTGAGTGTTAGCTGTAGGTTCCTTGACCATGAGAAATTCTAGCATATATTCCTCAACTTCATGATCTAGGTCATTCTTAAACAACAAACAATCTTCAAGATTATCGAACATGACAGCCTTATCATCTTTGTGAAAGAAAAAATTATCTATTTGCTGATCTACACAACTGATTACAAGACAGTCATCTTTTTCAAAAGAGGAAGAAGTTTCACCAACACTTTCCTGACTATGTGTGCACTGCAAATCTGCTGTAGCTTGGGCTGTAACAAGACCTTTCAAAAGTAGATCTATCTCATCTTCAGACAAAGGAGACAATGCTTTTTGTTTTCTTCTGCTTAAACAGTAATTATCTTCATATGACAGGGCATTCAAACAATCATTTATTACTGAGCTATTGAAAGGAGATTTATCACTTACTTGCACAAAGATCTCATTCTGTTTTTCATGAACTGACTGAATGACTTCTTTCTGAAGGCTGTGTTCTAATGATAGACTGACAGTATGACTAAGAACATTTGGATCCATTACTGTGTCTTCTGCATTCCAGATGATTTCAACAGAAGAGTTCTCTTTGATGGGCTTCAGCACAAGATATGCTTGGTCATCATGATCTGAATCTGAATCTGAAGTAGCTGACTGGACATTATCACAATCTGCAATCTGCATGTTGTCTTCTTCTGTGGGCAGATCTGAAACAAGCTCTTCAAGATCTGAAACAATCATTTTCAGCCATATGGCACTCTTCAACCTGTTGATCTTGATTCTGCTGCAAAATTTCCTGAGCATCTTGATGGGTATCCTCCAGGTTCTCTTCATTTTGCTAAAATGGATTCTCGTACAGAGCTTCCATGATCTCATCATCCATGAAATTATCATCTTCATAATATTTCTCAAGGCTTTCAATAAAAGTAGGAGTATGTTTGCAAAAGTCATGAACTAAATTTAATGATGAATAAGATACTTGATATCTTTCAATGAACAAGGAATGAAAATCCTTCAAACAGTAAATACAGGATGGCAGCAAATTTTCATACCAAGCTTGGGCTTCACCTTCCAGAGTGGCCAGGAATACCTTCATCAAGCAATCTTCAGGAAAATCCACCTTCAACTTGCGAATATGCATGTGAAATCTAACTAGATGCAAAGTAGCATCCTTCTTACCATCATCGTTAAACGTAGGAAGATTCCTTGACCAATCTACCTTGGCCATCTTATTCGGAAAACCTGGAATGTGATCTCGGCTCATGGGAGCATATCTTCTCGTGATTCGGTCCATCTTGAAAATCTGACAGCTACTGATCTCCCTGCAGTGAAATCACCATGAAGCATTGATTTCTGGATTGTTCAGTGAATGAAGTCACCGGTGAATGATTTCAGCCTTGTGGTGTCTGACTGCTGTTCACCATCAGCAATCGGATCTGAACTTTGTTATCCTTTACCGGGGAGGACTTTCCCCAGTATGGTCGCCACTATGTTAGCGCTCGAATCTGCCTCAGGCTGAAGGAAGGCGAGGTTTGAGGCAACATCAAACCAAGCTCAGCCTCGTAGCTAGCCCTACAAGGACAGGAGAGGGCTCTCTCCAGTCAATCTCGATAAAATGAGCAATAGGGTGTGAGATGACTCTAGAATGGGAACTGATTTTGATTTTAGGCTAGTAAATAGATATGAAAAGGGGTTTTAATGAATGATTAGGTTTCTGGGCTGCATGGGGCAAAGACAACAAGAGCAGAGAGTTAATCAAAGGCACAAATTACTCCATAAGGCAAGGTAGGCAAGAGCTTAAGCATCCAAAACTGAAATTATATGAAATGGAAGGACTGTTAAGAAAGCTGAAAGGGGCATTAATGTATGAATCCCTTTCAGACAGAGGAAGAAACACAAAACATGAATGCTTCTCCAGGGCAAAGCAGTAAGCTGAATTTTACCCTTCTCACTCAGAAACATTCAAATTGGAAACGATTATGAAATGAAATGTAAACATAACAAGGAACATATGAAACAGAGGAAAAACATATGCCAAAATTCAAGCCACAGGAATCTTATAAATCAGAGCTGTACTCTTCAATTAATCTCTGTCAAACAACTGTACAATAAATCTCTCTGTTCTCCTCCACCAGCTCTCATAACTCTCTCCCACAAGTGATTTTTCAATACATTAAATATAACTCAGGGATGTGATAACTGATCAATGAAAATAGTACATTGTTACATCAGTCATCACAAAAATAGGAAAAGTCTGCTCTAAAAGGAGTAGCATTACATTTGTTTGTTAGTAACTAATGGAGAGGCGGCAGCTGTAGCTGAAGACCCTTTAAATTTGTAACCGAAGACCAAAATAGACAGTACGCTCTGTTGTGGCAGATGTCTCCATTTAAATTTAAAATTTCTGCCTTTGACTGCCACTTGTTTTTCCTTTATTTTCTAACTTATTAACAAAATGCTATTTGAATAAAAACTAATCTTAAAAAAAAAGTTTTTAAACTAAAATGATGACAACTGTGCCCGGAGAGGGTTGAATTTCTTGTAGTGTTCTAGGTTGCCTATTTTTTGGCATACAACATTTCGATCATGAGGCTTTATTAACCCTGCTGCTTTTCCATGATCCAACGCTATCTTCAATATAGACTCATTGGTAGCACTTGTAGTCTCAGCCGCATGTTTAGGGTCTGCTAACATAGGAAAAATTCCTCTGACAGCAAGACACTGCCTTGCCTGAAATGCACCAGTAAAACTCCATTTTAACCAATTAGTTGTCAACCGTGGAATGAAAACAGCTAAAACTGGCATAGTTGGCCTATATTTTGCTATCAACCTTGCAGCACGTCCAGATGATGTGAAAACAACTATAACAGAGGCCTTCACTTTGATTGCTGCACGTACCGCTGATGATGCAATGGATTCCAAATGTGTCATTGGTTCGCCCACATATTTCACGGTTTTCTTGAAATAAGCGGCTTGGTTATGAACCTTCTCTGCTTCTGCACAGATCTTTCCCACTATTGATATGGTCTCAACAGGGTATAATCCCCGAAGAGTTTCTGCCCCTAGCAGTATTCCATCTGTGCCATCAAGAACAGCATTTGCCACATCAGTTGCTTCAGCACAAGTTGGCCTTAGATTATCAGTCATACTGTCAACCACACGAGTGATAATAGAAGGATTTCCAGCCATGTTACACTTGTAAACAACAGCTTTCTGAAATAAAAATACCCTCTCTGGTGGAAGATCGATCCCCAAATTTCCACGAGAAAGAATGATACCATCTGCCTCTTGCAAGATCTCATCAAAATGTTCTAGACTCTCTACAGTGTCAATCTTAGCAAATATCTGTCCCTGATGAAGATTCCCAGCCCATTAAGATAAGCACGGGTTTGTATAATGTCTTCTGCATGTCGTGTGTATGACAAAGAAAGAAAGTCAATGTTGTTGCGAACTCCCCAAATTACGATAACATGCTTATCTGTATCACTTAGTGTTAGAAGATCAATATGAGCTTGAGTGGCCAGCACTGTAAACAATGAACCAACAAGAGTTGCGCTGTTTTTGACACAACAAACTATATCTCGATCTTGAATCTCTGCAACCTCAAGCCAGACAGAAGTGGTCTCGCTTCCTGTAAAGAGATACTGGACAACAAAAATGATGTCCCCTTTTTTCACTGTCTTGGCAAGCCGATTGGAGGCATTTGGGCATGAAATCGGACGCAGAGGCAAAAATTTCGGCCCTGAGACTGTAAGGGTAGCGCGCAGCAAGTGCGTAGTGCCCGTGTTAATTAACACTGGCTGTTGGTGTTATGTGCGTAGCGCGCCCTATATGGGTAGCGCGCCTACTGTGTGGGTAGCGCGCACCTCCAGAGCCAACTCAACTGTTCTAAAAACAAACTTTCGCTCTCCAACTCACCAATTCGTTTCTTTCACTTGGATTTTCTGGATGCAAATGAATTGACAATTGTGGAAATGTATTATGTATGATAGACTTTGATCTTCGATCTGGAACCCTCTTTGCAATATTTGAAACTTTGACATTTCTTTTCAACTTTATTTTTCTTTGTCTCTGATTGCTGATGATGTATTTTGTCACTCTTTTGCAGGTTTGGTGGCTCAGGAAAGCTGCACATGAAACATCCTTAACTGGAAAACTTGAATAATTACGAGTTTAATGCTTTCTTCTTCAAAACAAGGTTTTGAAGAAGAAACATTCTCAAGTCTTTTTGATGATAAATGACTGAAGACATTGTTTTTGATAATTTTTGATGAACTTTTAACGGTCAGACACATGCTAGCAGATAAGGGAAAGAGCCTTCCGACAGATAATTTATGCTTTTTTAACGGAATGCAACCAGACTGGACAAATGAGACCCCTAATAATGAAATGTAAAAGATAAATTTTAATTGCTGACGAAGGGATGACGAGACTGAGTCTAACACGAAGTATACCACATATCAGACATAGTAGCAAGGGACCAAGGGAAGCTTTTCTCCTAGCCCTAGAGAAGAAAGAGAAGAAGGAGAATAAGAGCTAGAAGAAGAACTAGAAGAAGAACCAGAAGAAGAAGAACTAGAAGAGGAACAAGAAGAAGAAGAGGAAGAGACAGAGGGCCAAGGAGAAATAGAAGAAATGGAAATAGAGACAGAAGTAATAAAGGTAGCAGAAAGTGAGCAAGAAGCAGACTCACAACACAACACCACATCCCCTCAAGACAAATAGGTAGTTGCCACCTTAGATCCTATGAGCGCAAAGAGAAAAAGGTAGACCTATATGTATTTTAGAGCTGACAAGAGTCAGAGGATAAGTCAAAGAGAGACATAAACTCCTCCCACGAGCCCAACTATCATTGAAGAATCATCAAGGGAGGAGGAAAGAATCGAAGAAACAGTTCTGAAGGAGCAACTACAGAAGGCATAGGTAGAGAATGTAGCACTGAAAGAGAAATTGCAACAAAAAGGACAACAAGTAGCCACCATGGCAGACTTATGCATAGAAGCCCTTCAACACAGATTCCCTTCTAAATCATAACCTCAAGGATCAATGGCTCCTATTCCAAATCAAAACTCTAGCCTCCCATGGATCCCTACCTTTCCAAGATTGTAGGCAATTCATGGATTTATACAAGCAAGCTAACATGTCCGATCAAGAAAAGATGGAAGAGTTTTATGTGCATAACCTTGTGCTGACAAATCTGGATACTTGGGACCCCAATCCTACAATGAGGGATATGCAGTTGATGGCTTTAGTATCTTGGATGATGAATGATGACACTAGAGCAAAAGAGATATGGAGGGTCATGAGAAGAAGAAATAGAGAACCCTTACATATTAGACCAGAATCATTCATCCCAAGAGGAGTCATCCTTAACCGTCGAGAAATTGAAAGGGAACCTGAACTACTTGAAAGCTCCCTTCAGACTCAAACATAGGTAATAGGCCACTTTGATGATGTTTCTAGGCAGATAGAAGATGAGTTCATTATGGCCAGCCAAAGGAGACGGAACATGTAATATTCCCAAATTTTCACATAATATTTGGAATATTAGAGTTCCTAATTTTCTTAATGAATTAAGTAAATAAAAGGGTGGAGGGACCCATAATCCTCAAGATGAATAAATATCCACTTTTTATGTGTGAATGTGGATTGATTAAGCTTAGATCTACATAATGGGATAGTGAAACAATTACTAATGTGAATGGAGCGGAGATCATGTCTCATTAATGAGATAGATCATGGAGGTGGAAGCAATCAACTGAGATCATGGAAGGCATCTAATGTAAGATCATAGAGAATTCATGATGAAGTTATGGAGGAAGTAGTGCAATTAATGCACGCATGATGGAGAGGGTGTACATTGTATGTAAACATGATGGATGACTTGGAGAGACAACGCAGTCAAACATGGAGGATTATGTACACATGCACAACGCATTTTAGAGGTGGGCCAAGGCATGGGAAGGCTCACAAAATATATAAAGGAGATGAAGGCAACAATGGAGGCATGCTTTTGATTATTCATGTAAAGGTATGTTTAGATCTAGAATTGTCATTTGACATTCCATGTTTTCTTTGGCTATTTAGCTAAGGTTGCAAGTGCTGTTTAGCACTGGGTGTTCCTGGTTGGGAACCACACCTCTTTCATTGAGTAGCTCTTGGAATAGGGTTGTACTTCATTCATCATCAGGCATTGGTTCCACACATATTCCATTCTATGCAGAACACCTACCTTCAGAAATTACGTAATTTCTGAAGATCAGTTGGGAGGTGGAGGCTGTATTTAGTATTTCAGCTGGAGAACCAGTGTAGGATTATTCCTATCACCCTGGGCTTAAATATCAGCATTCCCAGGGCTTCATTTCAGATATAGCATCAGGCCAAACATTATTGACCTCCTATCAGCAGCAGTCCCATCAAGGATTGTGCAGTCCATCATTGCAGATCCAAAGGAGGAAGGAAGTTACTAGTAGTTCAGCTAGTAATCCTGTGAGGGACCATACCCTCACCTTTCCATCACCATTCCCATCAGCTTGGAGCTTATTGCAACACATTTTAGGAGGTATAGAGCCTCTCCCTCTTGTATAGCGTATTTTCTGTAGCAGCTGCATATTCAGTTGCTACAACTTGAAGGAGGAAGAAGAGGAGATAAGATCTCAAGCTCCTAGCTTGTAGATCTGAAGGAGGGATCAACCCTCAAAGCTTAGATCTATTTGTATAGCATGTTGCAGCCATCTTTGGATCAGATCTAGCTTTAGATCTACATAACCCAGCAGTCAAAGGATCAAACCCTAGGAGGGTGATTTTCCAAAGTTGTAGATTTGGAAAATCCTTTCTGGGTTATCTTGGGTTCCCATCACATTGGCCAGATCTTAAATCTTGGAATCATCAGAGCTCCTGAGCTCCATATATCTACATTTACTTTTGCAGCAGCTTCATGTACATCAACAGCAAAAGGGACAGTGTATAATTTCTTCCTGTAAGCTCACCAGTTACGCAGTGCTAGTTGTAACATGTTTGCAGGGTGATTCTAGGCCATCTATTTGGATAGATTCCCTCACCTTTGTACATTGTGTAACTGAATCCTATCCATATAATAAAAAGGCTCAGCTTCTCTATATATTCTGATGTTGTCTTTAGATTTATTGTTTACTTAGCTGCAATTCTTACATTGTGTTTCAATGTTACTGCATTCTCCCTTTTGGGATATTACAGTGGTATCAGAGCATATGATCTTTGGCTCAGCTTGTGGACACTTCATCTTTTTCATGAAAAGAAGAAGCAGATAGATGAGATCTATCATGAAGGAGGATTTTAGTTTTTCCACTCCTCTCTTTAGATCCATGCAAGCTCTCTCCAAAGAGGTCCATCAAATGAAGAGGGAAAGGCAAAAGGAGGATCCAAGAAGAAGATTTGATGAGGAAGGTCCAAGCACTTCCTATCATCAACAAAGAAGACCGGATAATCATAGACTCATAGATCTACTATGCCCACTCTCTCTGAATAGGGTGAAATGTATATAAATGAAGAAAGAAGAGAACTTGAGACTCATGAGACTCTTAGTCTGTATCTTGAAGAGTACAAAGCACAGTCTAGAGCATTCAAAGAGGGTCTAACTCTCCAAGAATTCTTTGAACTCAAAGAAGAAAGAAGATCCTATAGCAGCAATAGAAGAAAGAGGCACAATAGATTCTGTTTTCCTACATTTGATGGATCTTCCTCAAGCACTGTTAAGGCTTGGAGGAAAGAGTTAGATGCATTCTTCAGGCTACATCCTGTAGCTGAAAGAGAGGCTGTCTAGATCGCAACACTTCATCATTATGGTGAAGCCAATGATTGGTGGTTTGGTCACATGGAGCATGCAAAGGTGACTAAATATATGGATTTCTTTCACAAGTTGAGGAAGAAGTTTGATGTGAAGAAAACAGAGATGTGCCACAAAGAGACATTTCCTAAGGAAACAAAGGAGGATGTCATTCTTGTCACTCTGGACAAGGGGTCACTACATTCACCACCAGCTGCAGAAGTACTTGCATACAGAGAAGAGACACTTGCACTTTTGCAAGATAGTCTTGAGCTCTTGACACATAGAGTCCCATGAATGATTCAAGAGATGCATGAGGAAGAGAAGGTAGATTCCAACGCTGGTACACTTGGAGAAGAGAAGCCATCACTCTCACCAGTAATTGGAGACACCATTGTCCCGGTTGGAGGAACTCTTGTGTTATTTCAAGAGGTTCCCACACATCAGTTGATCCAATGTATGCATGTACTTTCGTCACATATTGTTTTAGTATATCTTATTGAAACCTATGGGGACATGCCATCAGGGCCAATGCATAATCAAGGGTTAGAACAAAATGATTATTTGAAGCAGCGACATATCACAATGTAGAGGAACCTTGATCTAATCAAGGAGGAGATTAAGAGCTATCCCAGTTCATCATTGTTGAGCTACATTCAACCCTTTGAGTTGAAGTGTATATTTTTAGAAAATGGGATGAGCATGATCCTATGTACAATGACTGGTTATGAGATCATCATCATGCCTTGCTTTGAGACAACACATGTATTACCATGTAGATCTATAATGCTGTCACTTAGTAGCAGTGATAATGAAGGGGCCCCATTATTCTTGGAGCATTCTAAAGGTAGCTTCACTCATGAAGCAATGGAGGTTAAGATGATAAATGGTAGACATCTTGAGATGAGGAATCTTTTCTCCTTTCTAGATGACACTTTCTCAATGAACATCTCACAGCTCAAAGAGAAACTTCTACTTGCAGCAAATCCAGAAACTCATTGGTTTTGGAGGGCCATTGATGAGGAGAAGGTCTCATTAAGAGATCTCAATGAAGATGCACTTCAACATTTCATGGAGTTCAAAGTTCTTCATCAGTTTGGGGAGGATGGTATTCTACAAAGGGAGGATACCATGTTTATGCAGTACATCATTCATCATCCACATTGGGATGAGTGGGTGAGGATGATAATCAAGGGGTTGCATGGCCACTTATAGATATATGACATGGGCTAGAAAGAAGCTTGGTTACGTTGGTTTCTCTTGGGTGAGTTTGGTTACTACCCAAAAGCTCCTATTTCTTTGATCCATGCCTTGAAAAACACTCATGTAATGAAGAAGGAGGCATGGCTGTGCTGGCTTCTCTTGGGTGAGTATGGTTACCACCCAATAGCTCATATATTTCTGATTCATGCATTGTGTATCAATGATAGAACACAACAAAAGAAGGCATGTTCAATTTGGTTGTCCTTAGGAGAGTTTGTCCGTCACATGACATCTCCAATGTCTATGTGTTTTATGTTTTGTAAAACTTGGCATGATAATCTCATGATGTTTATTAATGGTGCTTGTCTATAGTGTGTTGATGTGACATTCCACATGTCTATCAGTATGCTTTTACTCCATGATGCACATGAGGAGGTGAAAAGGCATCAAGATCTCTTGTTGCTTTGGTTGCTTTTGGGGGAGTTTGGCTTGTCCATATTACATGGAGGAGATGGAGGATGGCAATAAGAGGCCCTACTCCGATGGCTACTATTGGGAGAATATGGTTTGACACTTTGGTCTACCCATATGGATCTATTTATTCTTTTTCATAATGTTGGAATGATGCTTGGAACCAACAAGGCCTACAAGGCTAAAGATGAGGGCATGTCAATGCTCAATGTACTTTATGAAACATGGGATGAAGAAATACTTTGTGAGATGGGACTTTTCCTTTGTGAGAAGAACCAATTTTTTTTTTATGTATCTCATGTATTGATGATGATGTTGGACATCATATGGTTGTCACTTGGTACCTCATGGTGAAATGAGGACATCTAACCATACAGTTGGAGGTCAATCTATGCAATTTTGAGAGACAAATTTGGAACCAAACATGCATGACACATTGCAGCAAATGGAGGAGGCCTTCCTTATGTGGATGCCATTTGGAGGGGAATAGATGGCTTCACATCTACTTTTTCAGTTTCTTGAGGACAAGCAACATTTTCCGGGGAGGACTGTAATATTTCCAAATTTTCACATAATATTTGGAATATTAGAGTTCTTAATTTTCTTAATGAATTAAGTAAATAAAAGGGTGGAGGGACCCATAATCCTCAAGATGAATAAATATCCACTTTTTATGTGTGAATGTGGATTGATTAAGCCTAGATCTACATAATGGGGTAGTGGAGCAACTACTAATGTGAATGGAGTGGAGATCATGTCTCATTAATGAGATATATCATGGAGGTGGAAGCAATCAAATGAGATCATGAAGGCATCTAATGTAAGATCATAGAGAATTCATGATGAAGTTATGGAGGAAGTAGTGCAATTAATGCACACATGATGGAGAGGGTGTACATTGTATGTAGACATTATGGATGACTTGGAGAGATAGCGCAGTCAAACATGGAGGAATATGTCCACATGAACAACGCAGTCTAGTGGTGGGCCAAGGCATGGGAAGGCTCATAAAATATATAAAGGAGACGAAGGAAAAAATGGAGGCATGCTTTTGATTATTCATGTAAAGGTTTGTTTAGATTTGGAATTGTCATTTGACATTCCATGATTTCTGTGGCTATTTAGCTAATATTGCAAGTGTTGTTTAGCACTGGGTGTTCCTGGTTGGGAATCACACCTCTTTCATTGAGTAGCTCTTGGAAGAGGGTTGTACTTCATTCATCATATGGCATTGGTGCCACACATATTCCATTCTTTGTAGAACACCTACCTTAAGGAATTACACAATTTCTGAAGATCAGTTGGGAGGTGGAGGTTGTCTTCAGTATTTCATCTAGAGAACCAGTGTAGGATTATTCCTATCACCTTGGGCCTAAAGATCAGCATTCACAGGGCTTCATTTCAGATCTGGCATCAGGCCAAACATTATCGAAATCCTATCAACAATAGTCCCATCAAGGATTTCTCAGTCCATCATTGCAGATCCAAAGGAGGAAGGAAGTTACTAGTATTTCAGCTAGTAATCATGTGAGGGACCATCCCCTCACCTTTCCATCACCATTCCCATCAGCCTGGAGATTATTGCAGAAAATTTCAGCAGGAATAGAGCCTCTCCCTCTTGTACAACACATTTTTTGTAGCAGCTACATATTCAGTTGCTGCAACTTGAAGGAGGAAGAAGAGGAGACACGATCTCAAGCTCCTAGCTTGTAGATCTAAAGGAGGGATCAACCCTCAAAGCTTAGATCTGTTTGTATAGCATGTTGTAGCCATATTTGGATTAGATCTAGCTTCAGATCTACAAAACCTAGCAGTCAAAGGATCAAACCCTAGGAGGGTGATTTTCCAAAGTTGTAGATCTGGAAAATACTTTTTGGGTTATCTTGGGTTCCCATCACATTGGCTAGATCTTGAATCTTGGCATCATCAGAGCTCCTGAGCACCATTGATCTGCATTTCATTTTGCAGCAACTTCATGTATATCATCAAAAAAAGGGACAGTGCAGTATTGCTTCCTGTAAGCTCACCAGTTACGCAGTGCTAGTTGTAGCATGTTTGTAGGGTGATTCTAAGCCATCTCTTTGGCTAGATTCCCTCATATTTTTACATTGTGTAACTGAATCCTCTCCATATAATAAAAAGGCTCAGCTTCTCTGTATATTCTGATGTTGTCTTTAGATTCATTGTTTACTTAGTTGCAGTTCTTACACTATGTTTCAATATTATTGCATTCTCCCTTTTGGGATATTACAGAACAACCTCCCTCACAACCTCAAGAACAGGGAGTGTTAGCCCCCCCCTATAAATTTTTTGGCAAGCAAACGGGGGCTAAATTGTTTTTGAGCCTTCAAGGAATGCATTTTCTCTGAAAACATAGTCTCCTTGAAGCCTCCATGTGTCTTTTATCCTTTGATAAATTCCCCTCTGCTGATTCCTATTATAAAGCCTCTCTGTTTGTGAATAAATGCCCAAAGGCCCCATTTTTCCCTCTTATTTCAACCCCCACTTAGCTTCTACCTTTTTTCCCTTCTATTTCCCTTCTTACCTTTTCGAATTCCCTTTAATTTCTTCCCTTACCCTTTGTTGGCCATCATTCCCCTTTATTCCTCTATCGTACCCCTTCTTGCCTTTAAATCCGTTGAAATGGGCTTAAAACCCACTTTTAACTTTACCATAGGCCTAAACCACTTCCCCTTTTAACCCCCGCCATAAATTATAATAGAAATTTATTATAAAGTTTCATATGTTATATAACCCGCTGCTTATGTCGCATAGTCGCAAATCACGTGTTCGTTGTGCGATTGATCCATCGCAAATATTTGCGATGCGATCCCCGATCGCATTTTCCCTCCGTCGCAAGTTATCGCATTGCAAATCCGCCCGATCGCATCCATCGCAGATCGCATTTTCGTGTGTTATGCTTGTTAGATCCATCGCAAATATTTGCGATGTGATCTGATCATGTTGCAAATATTTGCGATGGATCTAACAAGCATAACACACGAAATATTTGCGATGTGATCTGATCACGTTGCAAATATTTGTGATGCGATCGTTTGATCGCGCCATCGCATTTTTCCACCCATCGCAACCCCGCCCGATCGCATATTTCTCCGTCGCATATTCTCCCGTCGCACTTCCGCTCATCGCAATTTCACGCGTCGCGTAATCCGCCCCATCGCATTATCGCAAGCACAAGATTTCTGTTTGGCGCCACTCTCCGCCATCGCACTTTCCGCTTTTGCGATTTTGCGATCAGACCCCCTGGTCCCACATCCACAGCTCCCCTCATTGCATTTTGGTCATTTCCTTTGTATCTCCTCCGTTAGTTGAACCTTTGCATTTTACGTTAAATTTTAATGAATCGCCCTCCGCCATGACCGGGTCCCGCCATTTCGAATGCATTTCATGTGTTTTACCTTTCCCCTTTGTAGCTTGGCCAACGGCTAAACCTTAGTGTTTAGCACTAAAGGCATTCTCCGCCATTGTTCCATGTGTTCGCTGTTTCCACAGTTGCCACCGCCTTTCCACCACGGGCCTCCAAAGCATTTCTCCATCACCACTACCTGAGTTTGTAATAGTTTTATTTGACTGTTCAGTTAGCACAGAGAGGCTAGTTCAGCGGCCAAACGAAACAGCAGAGACAGATTCGAGGGATTCAAGCCGGTTAATTGAAGATTAACAGTTATAATCCTGAATTCAAAGGGAAAGGCGCAGTTTGAAGATCCAAGCACATTTTTAAAGTCTTATCTGTGTTTAATATCAGCAGGGTACTCCTCTCCAAACGTACACCTTCCTACAAGAAATCTCCATGCCTCCTCGAGCCCTGAAACGATTAATTACACCGACTGAAGCTCATTTAAGAGAGTCAGGCATCAGTTATTGAGGTATGGAGCAGCCTTGCAGACTTTAATCCAGTTCATTTATTCCAGAATGACAACACAAAGCTCCAGACGCCGAAAGGACTCCAAATAAATATCTGAGGTCAAATCCGACCTGACAGAGATCTCCGAACCGATCTACAGAATACACACAGCGCTGCATATAGCCATTAAGCAGAATGGGCTCAGCTTCCTCCACCATTCTATATTAATGAGACTCATTTAATTGTTCACCTACTTCTGTTTCTTCCTCTTCTCCTACAAGAACCCCCGGGAACATATTGTAAAGGTTGTTGTTAAGTTGTTCGGCTGTTGCTGTTAGAGGGATTCATTCTTGACTGTTAGAACAATATTGGGAGGGAGTAGTAGAGTAGTTGTATGTAATAGGCTGGGAGGAGAAAGTCTGGAATGTATTAGCCATTGAGCTCAGTGTACATGACTGGTTTTGCATCAATCAATCAAAGCACATTTCACAGGATCCTGGTCTATTACTATTGGTGATGTTTTTCTAACTCTGTATATCACATTTTCATACTGTTTCATGTTCTTCTGGTAGGCAACAGAAGTATAACATAGGATTTACCCTTGATAGGTGCCCTATGTTTCCTGCTCTCCCTACCTTTAATGTTTTCTGCTTTATGTGGTATCTAAGAGTGAATCCTTGTGGTTTAACCAGTGCAGTGGATGTTATTGCCTGCTGGCTGATGTATGAACTCGGGGGTTTACTGCTTGGATGTTTCTTTGTTATCTCTATTTTACCTTGGAGTTGCTAAAGCAGACCTGGAGTTAAATGACCTCTGGTCTGATCTATAAGCTGCCCCATTTTTCCACCTTTGAGAGCTACCTTCGAGTATGTCCAAGCAGGTCTGGAGTTAAATGACCTCTGACCTGATCTATAGACAGAAAATTGGTTGTCTTTCCTTCTTCCACTTTCTATCCTTAATGTTCTATTCCACCATTTGCCTAAAAGATCCTTTAGTGTAGATGACTTGCCCTTTGAAAGCCTTGGCTAGTGGATGCAAGTAATTTCCTTTCATGACTCGGATGGCACTTTCTCGGCCTATACCCTATGTTGAAACATCCTGCTACTTTGTTCCTTCTCTCCCATTACTTTCTCAGCCTCTGATCTCATGACTCAACCCAGCAACCCAGCAACCAAATCATTTTAAACCCCCTTTTGTGCTTCATAACTAGACTAATACCTTATTTGAGCTTCAAAGATATATCATTCTTAGCTCTATTTGGAGAGATCCCTCTCCGGGTCCAGGAGGGCTAGATCCTAGGGCCCCAAAGTGGTTCTGATGTTGTCTCATCTTTTGGTCTTGCCAATTTGGCCAAAACATGGGAACCCCAACATAATGGCGACTCCGCTGGGGAAGAGACCACTTTGCCTTTAGATTGGCATTCAATTGCTGATGGTGGACAGCAGCCTGCTCCAAACAGTAAAATTCATCCACCTGGGGACTCCACACTCCACACTCCACAATCCTCGAAGACT
Organism: Pinus albicaulis; assembly: GCA_034641835.2. Taxonomy (NCBI): domain Eukaryota; kingdom Viridiplantae; phylum Streptophyta; class Pinopsida; order Pinales; family Pinaceae; genus Pinus; species Pinus albicaulis. The sequence continues at coordinate 57,998 of JAXQQM020057876.1, forward strand.
CCACTGGAGGAAGAACCTGAAAGATGGCCAGACCCCATAGAAGGGTAGAACATACGGGTTGGATTTGGTTTAAAGAATTAATTGTTTTTGTCTATCACTATGTTCTGTCCTACTTTAAGCCTAATCAAGTGTACAAAGATGAAACCCACACTGAATGTGGGAAAGACCTCAAGCCTCAGTCTGCAGATCGTGAGCAGACCTGTACTCCTGTGAAGAAACTGGTGGAACAAGAAGCTCATGTTGTATCTCCCACCCTTCAAGAAGCTTCAAGCAGCCATGAGCCCATTGTTACACCACCCACACCTACAAAGGTCATAGAAATATATAAGCCTCTGGTTTTACCTCTTTTCTTCCAACCCCTGCCTGCAGAACTTATTAACCAGCTACCTCATTTTGACGGAGAAAATAAAAGGGCCACTGCTGAGGAACATGTTCAAAACCTTGAGGATTTACTTGAGCTGTATGAAATAGAAGAAGATGATGTGTGAATTAGAATGTTTGCCTTGTCATTGCAAGGAAGTGTTAAGAGTTGGTTCAAATGCCTTCCAGTGGCAAGAATTTTCAGCTTTCATCAATTTTCTCGAGTTTTCCTTGATAGATGGGCAGCCCTGAAAAACGCTCTCCTCATCCTAAAAGAATATCAGAATTTGAGAAGGCAGCTAGGAGAGACATCGAAGAATTTTTCAGCTAGGTTCAATAAGGTATATGATGCAATGCCTTCTGATATAAAACCACCTTTGGGATGGGCGCTACTGCACTATCCAAGCTCTTTTGACATCGAGGTGGAATTCTATATAAGAGAAAGAGAACCTTCGAGCCTGGAGGAAATGCAGAATATAGAAATCACTGTCGAATACAACATAAAGTGCAGGGAGGAAAGATTAAGAGCAGCAAGGAAGGACCAAACAGAGCAAATGGCACAAATCTATTTAGAGAACAAGCTGGAAAGACTGATAGAGACTGCCAGCTCCTTGCTAAATATAAAAGAGCAAGAATATGAGGCCGAAACCAGAAATGATGATTGGAGAAGACCTACTCCTTGTATTCAAAAGAGACAAATCAGATCACTGCAAGACAGAGGTTACATGCAAAGCATGTATGATGAACACAATTTTGAATCAGAAGATGAACTTGTAGATCATTTTGAAGAAAGACCCGCTGAGAGTCCGGAAGACTTGATGGGTGACAATGCTTGTAATTATGATTTCTCTGATGATGATATGTCTGATGGTAATTTTTTCCAAGGGAAAACTGAGCTTGTAGGGCCATCATCAGTAGATTCATGGGAGGAAGACTACGACCATCAACTTCAAGAAAACGACGAGCTAAGGCACGCTGTCTATGATACTGATGGAGAAAGCGCAGAAAGCATGATAGCAGACGAAGATTCATTGAATATTCTATCTGCTTTATATCCGAACCTCAGTTATATCTGCCAAGAAGACGGAAGCCAGCGGCTTTTCAGCGCAGAGGACGAGGAAGAAAGAATTGAACAAGATCTTGAGCGGAACGAATATCCGGAGCCTTCTCCCAAAGGGGTTGAGGTAATCAAAGAAGCTCCCGCCCAAGAATATGTTAATATTTTCACAGAGTTCCAGCAGAACCAGCCTGCGTTGCTAGAGGACAGCGCTGTCAAATATGATGAGCCCTCTAGCTCAGGCTGCAGTGAAGATGAGGTAGATCTTCTTTCCCACAGACATCTTTGTCTTGATCCAAAGGAAGAGGAGGTATTCCTGGTTGATGCCCATATGCCAAATACTCCCAATCAGAAAGAGGAGGAGTGTAATTACAAAGGCCTCACTGCAGATGCAGTGATTGAAGTTTCCCAGAATGCAGACAACCTATCAGTCATGGTAGGCTTTGAAGAAAAAAGTTTACATCATGATTTTGTTGATCCTGTGGCAGAATACATGGAGGCCCTCATTGGCTCAGTTCCTCAAGAATTGATCTTCTGCAAGAGCCAAACACAACAAAGTTGGTCACCACTGCTGGTGGCCTCAGTTTTGAAGAACCACATGCAGAGCACCCTGTGGTTATCTCTAATAGGCAGCCAGTGCTCATATCCTTTTTTGTTATTGCTTGACTGGCTGCATTGGCATTATTGTATTACCCAATACATCAGAGATTTCCAATTAGAGTAGGGTAGGTAGGAATTCTGAAATAAAGCTCAGCTTGTGAGCGTGTAGTTAGTTTTTTTTATTTTCTGCAAAGTCCAGCAAGTCAGATAGTCTAATCCTGGCTTGACTGTTTCCAATTTTTGTCTTAGAATGTAGTGAAGAAACCTGCTAGACAGTTTAATCCTAGCAGGTAGTAGTGTAGGTAGAGAAACATATGAGGCCAACAGTTTAACCTAGTCTCATGGAGCAATAAGGTTAGATTTAGAGTAGGTTTTTTTTTGTTTTGAAAATAAAATGTAAAGGGTCTGCAAGCCCAAATGCACCCAAATGCACCCAAAAGCAATTTGTAGAATTGTTTCTTCATATAGCACTTAGTTTACTAAGCAACACTACAGAGCTCAGGATCAGTGAAGAAATCAGAAAGGTATTGCAACTATCAGATCAAGCCAAAATATTGGATTGGTACCTCTATCATAACTACACAAAACTCATAGTCAATGGCTATGAACTTCCCCCTTAGCAGTTTCCAAACTTCCTCCCAATGAGTATTTTTTCATTGGAGAACATCAGAAAAATGCTTAATGCAGATGAAGTGGATTTTGTATCTGCTAAAAAGAAGTGAAAATTCAAAATCAAAACACAGATAAGACCATTTATCTGTAATAGCAGGACAACAGGGGAGGAAGCAGCAAAATTATTGAAAGAGATGCAATTTAGTCTCAGTTTCACATGGTCGTATGATCCAGTTGGTCTGATTTCTAAACTAAGGGCAGAGAAAAAATATACACCATATTTTCATACACCTAGACCATGTTAGGTTCTCGTGATTTGGCTGATTGGCAAGCCAAATGACAGTGTAACATCAAACCAAGCTTTGGAGTCCAAGGACCTAGCCTTCCTGGACTCAGAGAGGGCTCTCTCTATATGTGTAAGGGATATCTGTGTGTTTGATTATTGTGTTCTGATGTTAGGCTAGTTATGAAGTATGTTTTTGTTTGTGGTTTTTAAGTTGTGAGGGATGAAACTGATCAAAGATATAAGATAGGTAAAAAGATGTTAGATTAACTAGGCTATGGGGTCAAAAGGTCAAGAAAGCTATTAGATGACGATACAAGGCTGTTGAAGGGCCGATTTGATTCAAGGTAGAAAGGATATTTGGGAAAAATGGAGTAAATGGACATCAAGTTTGTGAACAACAAAGAGTTTCAAGCATAACTAGTTCAATAGATAACATAAACATGGTAGGGCAAACCATTAATCATGCAAAATGTAACTACAAGCTAATCAATACATAGAAATAAACATTCAAGCCATGCATAGAAGTATAAGACCCTCTAACTTTGGGAAATGGCTATCAGACTTTGGGGAAAACACTTAAGGAAGACAAACAACTTAAAATTACTATGCCGGAACACCTAAACACAATACTTCAAGTTATTGGGCACTTTGAACAACAATATTTGCATAGTTTTAGGCAAAGGGCTAGATCGAAACTAGGCCTCCTTGGTTCAACAAGATGATAGTCTAATTGGTCAAAGAGAAATTTCATGGATGGAACTATAGCTAGCCATAGGTAAGCAGGGCATACCGTAAGTCATACTTAGCATTTATAGAACTATGAATGAAACAAGCAACAATATCCTCAAGTTGTTTAAAGAGCAATTAAGAATTATTTAATGCAACTAAGGAAGAAGAAAACATGAAAGCTATGAAGATTCAGGAAATTTGAGGTGCCTCCATGGGCATATCTCAAATTTGTTCTCTACTGATCTATAGCAAGCAAGAAACATGTATTCATGAATGAAAACTAGAAGACAACAACAAAGCAAGAGACACTATACCATTCTACCAAGTCATAGAATCCATCAACAATCCTTCATCATTCATCCAAGAACATCCAAGAGGCAATCCAAAAGCATAACACAAGTATTTTCTTCCAAAGCTCATATGACCATATATTTCTTCTCTTCTCAAGTTCAGCCTTGTTTTACAATGAAAGCCTTTGGAATATATAGGCTCAAGTGAGGAAAACCTCATGGTTCAACTTGCTCTCCCATTGGCCTAATAAAAATATCTAAACTTGTCCTTGAGGCTTTGCAAAGCCCAAGGCACAAAATATCTCATAAAATATCTAGAAAATGCTAAAAAAGGAAAAATAATTGACTTTGCATTATTTTCCATGTGCAAAAATAGCTAAACGCACATTTGGAAAAAACAATTTTTGAAGGTTCAAAAATTACAAAAATACTCAAAATTTATATTAGCAAAAGGTCCCCTGACTTGCCGGCAACATTTGGCAGCGTTCCCAATGTCAAAACGAGGCTCATGATAGCTCGTTGGAAATCTCTAAGTGTATACTTTCCAGAAAAACTGAAATTTTTCCAATCTGATACCTAGAAGTCTTCAAAAACTGCACCTGTGTGTAAAAAACCAGAAAATTACAGTCTGCTGATAGACCGGGCAGAGTGTGCAAAAAGCGAGCATTTTACGCCATTTTGAGGGGGAAAATGATCTCCAAATGTTCTGAAAATCGCTGAGGGTGTGCTTCAGAATTTATGACATCCAATGATACCATTCTCCTCATTTGACGAATCCCCAAAATGAAACGGCAAATTTCACGAGTTTTGACCAAAAACTCAAAAATGCCAAAAAACCAAAATATGTCAAAATGCGTCCAAAATCAGTGAGTATGACCCTCAAGGGTCCCTATCAACATGCTTTGAAACTGAAGCCAAAATTTCAAGTCCTGATGTGTCTTTCTTCCCTTTCCGCGTCGGGCACTTCCCTTTAGCCTCCTTTTTCATCACTGTTTTGAGTTTCTTCATGGCGCTGCTCTTCATCACTGTGCTGCATATCATCAATGTGTTCTCCTTCACCTTGCTGCTTTGCCTCACTATGCTCCCTTTCAAAACACTGCCCTTTCAGGTGTGCCTTTCAACAAATATTTTCAACAATATGAAGACAGCTGGTCAAAGGAGGTATCTACACAGTTAATAGTTACTGTGTAAAAGGATAAGAGGATGGAGTTTTGTAGCATTTAATCAATGATTAACTCTTTTTCAACAAAATACTGCTTTCTTCTTGTCATGCAACTTGACCAATTTAACACCATAAATACAGTCACCATAGTGCATTTACACAGTCAGTTAGTCACTGTGTTTAAGGGACAAGGTGACAGAGTTTTGAGATGTTTTTATGCTGTCACAAACAATCTTTTAGCCTTCAAATCATAAAAGACTCCTCTCACACAAAACTGTCTTCTCTATACTCTACTGCTCCTTGCACTAATTTGATCCACACACCTTCCAACTGTACATGGCAACTTTCTCACAGTTTCAAACAATGCACATGGCTGACAAATTTAACCTTGTCTCACCACGGTAGTGAGGGCGAATCGATGGTCTTTTAATAAAAATAAAGCTTACAAGCATTTGATGTTTCACCAGTCAATGGAAACACAACATTTCGTTTTCACACCAAAGCTTGAAATTGTGGCCTTCTAACCCTTTACATCACTTGAAATATTTTTGAAAAACCAAGGGGGTGCATAAAAATACCTCCACAAATCGAGGAAAAACCTTTTGAAGAGTTTGAGCAACCTTTACAAGTGATTTGAAGGCGTTAGAAGCATCACAATTGTGCGTGGCACTTTTGCAGTGAAGAACGTGTAGAAATTTGAATAATTTGCTGAGTTATTCACCGATATTATCCTGATGACACACTATTTAAGCTTCATGCATAATACATAACCTCTTCTACAATTGATCATCAATATGCGGAAATAGAAAGCAGTCGCATGCGCTCATTAAAACATAATCAAGCACACATATCAACACAGGATGTAATGGGGAAAGCAATAGCTGAAAACCCCCAACTATCTGTATAGTATAATGATAGAGAACATGTAACAATACATAGCACAATACTCCTCACAAGTACTCAGTACTATCTCAAAAAATTTACACACAAACTAACTGAGATTTGAACAAGTCATGGGTTCAAATCTTCCCCACAAGTCTGCCTGCCTCTACTATGCAATCCAAGTGAGTAATGAATGAGATCCAAGTTCGAATCCCACTAGCTCCAAATGCGCAATCCTCATTGGCAATCTCCATCAATGTGTGTGAAAATCTCATGCACAATCATGGTCACAACTGATAGTCACACTCACCCTTTCACCCACCTCTAACACTGGTCTCCACTGAACTGTCCATGCATTGCAGTTAACTGATGTGTTCTTTAGTTTATTTATGAGTTAATAATTAGTGAATTAATTAATAATTAATTCACACCACTCATCACTAGTGTATTTGTCAATTAGACTAAATACAACTAGTTCAACTAAGTTAAACCGAACACAACTCCACCAACTGTCTCATCAACTCCACCAAACTCTGCCACATGAGTTCTAACTAAATTCAACCATGCAATAGCTCAACTAACCCTTGGGAAAAGCGTATTTCCTTCTTTCAGCTGCATGTGCCACATCCAAGCATCAAACTGAAGTGCTCCAAGAGGATAAGATAATGTTTATAGTCTAAATATTATTAAGGGTTAATAATATTTGACTGTTCTATTTTTAGCCCGGCAGTCTAAAAATAGATTCCGCCCAATGTCTAAAAATAGAGGTCCATATATTTTACCAACTCGACCAATCATCCATAAATAGCATCCTGCAACTCATAGACCATGATCCATATGTCTAAAAATAGACATAGTCTAAAAATAGACTTTGCGCCAAAAATAGCCTGCGGGCCCACTTAGTGAAGGCGACTTCATTTCACTAAGCTCCATCATCTTTTTGCATTTTCAACACTCCCTCTCAACAAGATATGGATTATCTGCAACCCCTATCCTGCCTCTGTGGAATTCGAATTTGCTCCTGGTGAGCGCCTTCGTCAAGATGTCAGCATCCTGATCCTCCGTGGGAATATATGAAAGTAACATGATTCTCCGCTGCACACAATCTCTGATATGATGGTACCTAATGTCGATGTGTTTGGATCTATCATGAAATACTAGATTAGCTGAGAGTTTAATGCAACTCTGGTTATCACAATAAATCACAGTAGGCTCCAAGTGTGACCCGAACAACCCGACCAGAATCTTCCTCATCCATATGGCCTCGCATGCAGCCAAGCTTGCTGCCATATACTCAGCCTCTGTTGAACTGAGTGCCACGGATCTCTGCTTCCTGCTGTACCAAGAAACTGCTGTCGACCAGATACTGAAGATCCCTCCAGATGTGCTCTTTCTGTCCGTTGGGCTCCCTGCCCAATCTACATCCGTGAAGCCACAAAGCTTCACCTCATCCTCCTGTCTGTACCACAAGCCATATCCCGATGTGCCTCTAAGATAACATAATACATGCTTGCCTGCCTTCCAGAAGAGCTTGGTAGGCTTAACCATAGCTTGCGAAATCTGGTTAACAGCATAGCATATATCGGGTCGTGTATTGACCAGATACATAAGCGACCCCACCAACTGTCGATAAACAGTGGCATCCACTACCTCTGCCGAAGTAGCATCCTCCTTCCTCCAACCTCCAGGAAGAGGAGTATCAACATGCTTGCAGCCATGCATGTTGAACTTCTCCAGTATGTCCCGGGCATACTTACCCTGAGAAACAAACAGTCCATCACTGCCCTGCCAGATTTCCGATCCCAGGAAATAATGAAGGAGGCCCAAGTCCTTCATCTCAAACTCTCTAGCAAGATCCTCTTTGTATGAAAGTATCAATAGCTCATCACCCGTCAAAATCAGATCATCTACATACAGTACAATGATCAGCAACTTACCCTCCACCATAATCTGGTACAGGTTAGGATCCGCCTCACTCTTGGAGAATCCAAGTCCGGTGAAATAACTGTCTATCCGTGTGTACCAAGCACGAGGTGCTTGTTTCAACACCATCTCGGTGAAAAATTGTCGGCACACATGCGACTCACTGCTGAAGATCTCAAAACCTTCAGGCTGCTCTGTGTACACCTCCTCCTCAATAACTCCATTGAGGAACGCAGTCTTCACATCCATCTGATGAATGTGCCACCCCATCTGCGCTGAGAGAGCAAGGATCGTCCGTATGGAAGAGTAACTTGCGACAGGTGCAAAGGTCTCCTCATAGTCAATCCCCTCGATCTGTGAAAAGCCACGGGCGACAAATCTCGCCTTGTACTTCTCCACACTCCGGTCAGCCGCCTGCTTCACTTTGTAGATCCATCGCGAACCCACCACTGATTTCCCCACCGGTCTTGGGACAATCTCCCATGCACTGTTCCTGACGATCGAATCATATTCTTCGATCATGGCATCAACCCATGCGGGTTCCTCCTGAGCTTCGCGAAGATGGCTCTGTCTGCTTGTTTTCTCACAGAGCCATGTATCCGATTATGCGTCGTGTTGTCTGCATGCCTTGTTTGTCTTTTGTGGTGGTCCTACAATCTTCTCTGCATCTTGAGCCAGTCGCTCAGCTTCTATAGTGCGCTTGCGCCCTCTGATGGTTGGCGCTGCATGAGTGGTCTCTTCCACTCCATGAACCTCATCTTGTGGCTGATCCACATCCTGAGACTCATCCTTAGGAACTAATAGCTCCTCATCTGCATGCAAGTGTGGCTCCCTCTCAAGCGAATACTTCATGGCTTTCTCCTCCTGAAATTTGATATCCCGTCGCACAACAGTCTTGCGACTGTCTGGAAAATACACACGATAGTTGTGGGGTGTATCAGTGTACCCCAAAAATATCCCAACCTCTGCGGTTGGATCCAGCTTCTTCCTGGCATCCTTCGTCACATGCAAGTAGATAGGTGAACCAAAAATCCTCAAATGGGAAATGTCAGGTCTCTTACCAGAAAACGCCTCCTCCGGTGTACTCATGCCAAGTATCTTGTGAGGACAACGGTTCTGCACATATACTGCAGTATTGCATGCCTCCACCCACAAGTGAAGGGGTAGGCCCTGATCATGCAACATCGCCCGTGCAGCACCCACGATCGTTCTGTTCTTCCGCTCAGCAACCCCGTTCTGCTGTGGGTTATGGGGTGCTATGAGCTCTCTCCGAATTCCTTCTGCGCTGCAAAAGTCCTTGAATTCGGCAGAGATGAATTCACCACCATTGTCGCTCCTAAGAGCCTTCACATGCTTCCCCGATTCCTTCTCAACCAGTGCCTTGAACTCACATAACTTTGAGTATGTCTCGCTCTTCTTCTGCATGAAGAAGATCCAGCACTTCCGAGAGAAATCATCAACAAAGATCACATAGTACTTGTGCTTTGCTGTCGAAGCTACTAAGAAAGGTCCACACACATCTGTGTGAACTCTCTCAAGGATCGTTGTGGCGCGACTATCCTTCTCGTGAAAGGTGGCTTTCACAAATTTTCCCAAGGTACACCCCTTGCACTGATCTGACTGCGCAAGAGTGCCCTTAGGAAGCCCAGTAGAAATCTGCTGTAGTATCTTCAAAGCGCAATGGTGAAGGTGGCCCAATCTCTGGTGCCACAGCTCGCCATCATCCCGGCTCACCACTCCTCCCGCCTTGCATGCCATTACTACGCAGCCATCTACTTGCAACTGATAAAGGTTCTTGACTCGAACCCCTATCTTCCGGGTCTCTCCAGTTTTCTTACTGTGCAAGAAAGCTTTTCCTTCGCTGAAGACAACATCGTACCCCTTGTCTTCTAACATCACCACAGAGATGAGATTCTTCTTCAATCCTGGAACATGCATCACTTCCTTCAATACGAAGGGTTTACCAAACTCCCTCTCAAAGGAAATGGTACCGATATCGGTCGCACTGTATCTACCATCATTGCCCATCTCGATGTGCACTCCAAGATCTTTCTCATCCAGATCTGAAAACAGATCTCGATCTCCAGTCATGTGAAAAGACGCACCACTATCCAAGAACCATACTGATCCCATCACACTTGAGACCAAGCATGCGATCAGTGAAAATATAGCTCAAACTGTGAGGCTAAGGCCTTTCCCGCTGCAGATCCAGCAACTTGTTTATTTTTCTTCTTCTGCAGACAATTTGTGGCATAATGTCCATGCTGGTGACAGTGAAAACACTTCACCTTAGACATGTCCTGCTTCTTGCCTTTCACACCGGAATGAGAACCTTTATTTCTCTTCCCCTTCTTTTCTTTGGCAGCCAAAGTGCAATTTTCTTCATCAGATGCCTTTGATGAAGATCCGTCTCTGGTATTCCGCCTTATCTCCTCTTGCACAAGATCCGATCAAAGTCACTCCCATCCTGGCAATTTCTCCTGACCATTGACAGAATCCTAATAGGCATGCCAACTCTTCGGAAGACCAAGGAGAGCCAAGCTCAGCAATTCCTCATCATCGACAGTCACCCCCACACTTCCCAGCTCATCCCTGCATTGGATGAACTTCGTGAGGTACTTCGGCATACTGTCGCCTTTCTCCATCTTTATATGTGTGAGTTTATCCTTGAGCGCCAACTTCCTCTGGTCGCTCTTGCTTTGGAATAAATCTGTCAACGCTTTACACATCAAGTATGGAAAAGCTTTTCCATGCATGCTGGATACAATGTGATCCTTCACGCCCTCCAACAGAATCCTTCGACATTTCGCCATCTTCTTTTGCCAAGCCTCAACTTGAGCAACATCAGTAGGTTTTGGGATCTCATCTTCTATGAGCTCCTTCAGCTCGTTATCATCTAATACCACCTCCATCCAGTCCTTCCATGCAACATAATTCAAACTGCCCTCAAGGGAATATTCCAGTCGCAATCTGTTGAAAGACATTTCAACTCTAGCACCAAGAAAACTGCTGCAAATTCCAAATTCCAAATTCTGCTGCAAATTCGAATTCCAAGCTCAAAACTCAGCTGCTTCTGAATCTATGAGAAAAAATTATTTCTAGCACAGAGATCGACTGTAGGGGCATTTACTGGATATATCACCTTTCAAAGAAAGGATGGATCTAGAGGCTACCTGGCCCGTTACAGACTCTGTCTACCAAAATAATTGTAATCACTGTAATAGATCCGATGATCAATTCTCAAGATCTGATACTATGTAGAAATTTGAATAATAGTTGAATTATTCTCCGAGATTATCTTGATTACACACTATTTAAGCTTCATGCATAATACATAACCTCTTCTACAATTGATCATCAATATGCGGAAATAGAAAGCAGTCGCATGCGCTCATTAAAACATAATCAAGCACATATATCAACACAGGATGTAATGGGGAAAGAAATAGCTGAAAACCCCCAAATATCTGTATAATATAATGATAGAGAACATGTAACAATACATAGCACAATACTCCTCACAAGTACTCAGTACTATCTCCAAAAAGTCACACACAAACTATATAAGATTTGAACAAGTCCTGGGTTCAAATCTCCTCCACAAGTCTGCCTGCCTCTACTGCGCAATCCAAGTGAGTAATGAATGGGATCCAAGTTCGAATCCCACTAGCTCCAACTTCGCAATCCTCATTGGTAATTTCCATCAATGTGTGTTCAAATCTCATGCACAGCCAATAGTCACAACTGATAGCAAAATCACCCTTTCACCCACCTCTAACACTGGTCTCCACTAAACTGTCCATGCATTGCAGTTAACTGATGTGTTCTTTAGTTGAATTATGATTTAATAATTAGTGAATTAATTAATAATTAATTCACACCACTCATCACTAGTGTATTTGCCAGTTAGACTAAATACAACTAGCTCAACTAAGTTAAACAGAACACAACTCCACCAACTGTCTCATCAACTCCACCAAACTCTTCCACTGGAGTTCTAACTGAAGTCAACCATGCATTAGCTCAACTAACCCCTAGAAGTAGCGTAATTTCTTCTGTCAGCTGCATGTGCCACATCCAAGCATCAAACTGAAGTGCTCCAAGAGGATAAGATAATGTTTATAGTCTAAATATTATTAAGGGTTAATAATATTTGACTGTTCTATTTTTAGCCCGGCATTCTAAAAATAGAAACTACCCAATGTCTAAAAATAGAGGTCCATCTATTTTTACCAACTCGACCAATCATCCATAAATAGCATCCTACAACTCATATACCATGATCCATATGTCTAAAAATAGATTTTGCGCTAAAAATAGCCTGCGGGCCCACTTAGTGAAGGCGACTTCATTTCACTAAGCTCCATCATCTTGTTGCATTTTCAACACTTCCTAAAATTTCTTTAAATTAATATATTAATATATTATATGGAGGTGATCAACCTTACCAAAGAATATCAAAATTCTTTCTATGATCTCATAAAATTAAAGAAAAAATAAATGTTATTAAAATAAAAACTAAAAATTATTTCTATGATGTCATAAGAGTAAAGAAAAATTAAATGTTGTTAAAATAATAACTAATTGTCGTGAACTCCATAGTAAAACTAGGTATCAACCAATCCCCAAAACTGGTTGAAATGAATGTCTGGCACCTTTATAACACTAAAAGAATTGAAAATGAAAAAAAAAATTATCTTAAAATCCTCCTCAACATGTACTAGGAATAAATTCTACTTGCAAAATCACCCTTCTTAATCCTTTAACACAACAATTCTAAACAATTCCCTAACCAGTTTACCTTCAATAAATCTCCGTAAAAATTAATGATAATTATTATTACGCTGAAGGAATACTATTAAGAGTGGAGTCCTCTTGTGCCATTCGTCACCTGTCGATAGTGTATAAAAAATAATGGCATGTGTCCTTGTTTTCTGTTGTATTAACAAGTGTCATGTGTATTTATCAGCCGTGTATCGTTGCACTTGTCGATAGGTGTCTACTCTCTGACTTTGATATCGTCAAAGGTCCAAGTGATTCTATTGGCATTTTTTTTGCAGATTGCATGCCAATATCACTATTAGTTCCATGCTATGTGCCTCCATCACACCAACATGAATTCAATACAGAGAAAATGACACAATTGGGAAAAAATCTGAAATGTGAGCGACGAAGGAGTTGAATACTAGGTGGGAATTTATGTGGATGAAATAGACACAATCATTTGTATTAACAGAGAATGCAAGCCTTTACAATTTAAATCCCATGGTTTCCCTTTAGCATGGCCTAATAGACTATATCAAAGGTAGTTAATTGTTGAAACAATCTAACTAGACAACCATCGTCAAAGATATGTCACATCTCAAAGCACTCATATGAAATTGTTATGAGAGAATTTTAGATTTTCCTAAAAATTTCAAAAATTGTTTTGAAAATTTAAATTAGAATACTACAACATCTGTAAACCGTTGGAATCAGTTGTAATCAAGAATTCATTACGGTTTTTGTTTAGTTAGAAACCACCTCATGATATCTTTCTAGTACACGTATTTCATTACTCATGCATACGACTGTTTTGGGTACTCTCTCAGCGGAGAGGAGAACAAATTCGATTCTTCAAAAACGTTGGTTAAAGAGGTGTATTTGGGAGGAAAGAGGAACTTGGCTGGAGATGGAGAGACGAGTTGGGTGTTAACAATTTGATGCAGACTTTTTGCGTCTATTTATTTTGTGGAGCAATATTCTCGAGGACGTTTTGCATCTGTGTTTTTTTTTTAACGAACATTTTCTCATCTTATCGAATGAATCACTTCATCGTATTTGCTAATGGATGTGTATGACCTGACTCCCATGGATAGAATAATGAATATGGAAATTTTGTTGCATTCTTTCAAAGAATTTTCGACAAGGATGATGCTATGAATCATATTACTAGCCTTGTGGTGATCATATTGCCAGAAAAATGAGAAAGTGTAGATGAACGATATGGTGATGAAGGCAAGTAAAGCTCCGCGAGATTTTTTTTGGCGAATCAACATGGATGGTAGCCAACAAGAATATGCCAATGCATTCAACAACATACAAGATAAGGGATGGCAGGCTCATGGCTCTATATTTCTACGTGAGAGTTGTAAAAGAAATGGTTTGTGTATATAGGCTTCTAAAAGGTATTCTAAATTGTCATGAAATAATATAGAAACATTACATCAAGCGAAGAGAGCAATGAAAATCGAAGTGCCATAGCGAGATAAGTATCTTTGTTTATTTAGCTAGTATTTTGAAAGAGTTCTTCAAAAAAATACATGGAAACCATGCACATAAGAAGACAAAGAAACTATGAAAAGACTAGATATTGGTCAGGTTTCTTTGAAAGTACACGCATTTTAATGGTTATTATGCTTAGTTTTTCTTTTGAGAAACAAGAACATGTATTTGTATGAATGAAAACAATAGTTAATATGTCAGAGTTCTTGAAAAATAAATGATAAGAAATCCAAGATTATTTTCTTGAAAATGAAATGATAAGAAATCCAAGTTATTTTCTTGAAAATGAATGTAGAATAAAGAGGGAAATTAGTCATATATTTTCATGGGCGGTGAAAAAGAAAAGATAAAATTTAGTTAGATGAATTTTCTTGAAAGGGTTTCCATGAATTTGGGTGCGAATGTTACCTATGTTTTCATTTAAAGTCTCCATGAGTGCAAAAAGATTAGATAGGAGTTTTATGCATTAACTAATGAAAAATAAAGATTATATTTATAAAAGATGCATATGAATCTTGTTCATACAAGAACAAGAATGCATAAAAGTTTAAGTTAACCGTGTGAATTTTTCTTAGTTTTTATGCATAAAATATGGTCATCTATGGTCATTTCCTAAAAGGATGCATGTGAAATTACAAGTATAAAGGCAAAAAAACTAAGTTATATTAACTTCCTTTTGAGAAATAATTATGTATATCCTTACATGAAAAGAATAGTTAATGATGTGTAATTCCAAGAAGGGAATTTGTGTTACGTACATTAAGAAGAGCTATTGTGATAACCTCTTCCTTGTGCAAATAATAGCCATTTTGTTATAGAGGCATGTTCTTTGTATAGATAGAAGAAATAGTGAGTTATAATGTTTCTTAGGAAAAAATTATATGTCAGTGCTTTATGTTATCTTAACTATTATGTTAGTTTCTGCGTATGCATGCAATATTTGTATTACCTTTCGTTGGAAAGAATATACATATACGTATGTGGAAAAATATAGCATGTTGTGTTAGACTACATTTTAAAAGGTTGTTAGTATAATATTTGAAAATGAAGACATGCATTTGTATGCTTAATTGCATTAGTTTTATAGAAAAGAAAACATGTGTTTACATGCTCTCTTGTGTTAAGAATTTCTTTAGAAAGACCCTTTTGGAAACTATATACATTGCATGCATAGGAAAAAAATTTAACATGTTAGCTTTATTGCATGCTCCAAAAGCAATAACTGAAGGTCTAGTTCTTTTGTTAAGCTTTAAGTAACTCGGATGCACATTGTGTCATTTTCCATTAAAGGAATTCTTAGACAATTGTAGTGAATTGTATTGTAAAAATGTGAGTGTGTGCGAGAAGTATCATTATACTGTGGGGATTATTTTGACATGAATTGATAATTACTTACTTACAATAAGGTAGAGATATTTGAATAATGCATGGTGTGATATTGTATTCACATCTCATATATGCACATGAATAAGTGTTAAAGGATCACTTAAAGATTGATTATTTATTGATTAAGGCTTTATCTAATTATGCTATAAAATCTTATTGATGACATAAATGACAGGAAATGATGGAGACTTATGAGAAGGAAATACTATGCCTAACATGGTGGCAGGTAAATGATTAATGGTTCATGCAGATAAGTGCGAGTTGTAGGCTGGTCCATTGTACGATGGTACATTGTAGGTACATCCATGCCACGGAGATATGAAGATATGAAGATTAGTGGGTAAATGCTATCGTAATTATTGTAATGTCTTTAAGCTATATCTTTGTACATTTCCTTGTAAGATTTAAAACGATGGTTAAGGGATGGTCTCCCTTATAATCCATTGAGTGAGGGCTGAACACCCTCACGAGCGTTTAATAATAAAATTAAATGTTTGTTGGTTTTCACCCTACGGGGTTTCCAGGGTATATTGATGTTCAATGGTGTGATTGATTATTGTGTCACATTGATGATGTAGATTCGTTTCTTATTGTGATTTTCATAATGTCAACTATGTGATGACTATAAGAATAATGAAATGAATGCAAGGCATCTCATAAAACTTTATGTTAATGTACCATAATAGAGGTTGTTAATGGTTAAGCAACTTACTATTCTTATATTAAGGTTTCACTATGAACTGGTGAACATTCTATGTAATGATGAGTAAGGAATATTTAATAGTGATTTGGATGGTTATCCAGGGTAACTTGTATAAAAAAATTTAACTCTTGCATTTCCATGTGAGGTTAATGGTGTATGTTACAAGTGGTATCAGAGCTAAAGGTTGCAGCAGTGGCGCCTTTTGGATTTGCCAAGTGAAAATAAATGGAGGAATGCTACTAATGGACATCAGTTAAGGTATGATTCTAGAAATCTACATATTGATTGATATATGATTCTAGCAATCTACATATTTAATGATATATGTAGTAGTCTTCTCTTGAGATGAGATGTGTGATTCATGTTTATAACTACATTGAAGGGTAAAAAGTAATAAATGTTGCTGCAAAATGGTTTTCATAACATTGGAATCCTATTGAGGATAAAAGGCAATAAAACCTTTGTTGTACTTATGAACAACGTGAGTACTCACTAGTGAAAGTGAGAGTTGGCTATTAACATTTGGGTATATGACATATTATTCATACATTTAATGAACATAACTAAAGTTACCATGCACTACTTGAAAAGGATGAATGTGTATAGTGATGGTGTGTGAAACTAATGCATGAATGCAAAATACGGGGAAAGTCCTTGAAGAGGATGAGAGTGTTTTAAAATGAAATTTAATGGACCCTTTCAGATGTTAAAAATACACAATGGGTCAAGTAGTGAGACTTGACTATAATAACTAGTTGTCGAACAAGTAGTTTTTGAATGAGTCATGTCATGGATGCATTAATATTATTAGTGGCATTGATTAGTTAGTTTTGTATGACTAACTAATAAAACCTATATGCATGAATTGGTTTTTATTAAATATTATTGCAAGTTGTGAACAAGTAGTTACTTCACAAATCTGTCTGTTTGTAACAGAACATTGTGGGAAATGGAAATGTTTGGAATGTTACCCTAACCATTATTGCTATATACACATTAATGAATATTTGTATATAATAGTATGCATGATCACATTGTATTTAGGAAATTAAAATGACTGCGTATGATAATACATGCTTAAGAAATGCATATTTACGATTAGCATTGTTGCTTATAGTAAGCATGGGTAGCTTAATGGCAATAGAAAGCCTGTGAAAGTAAAACATCACAAACATTGCAATGCGAATTGCAACAGTAAATGTTAAAGATCATGTTATATTGTGCTTGATTGTGTTATTTGGGAAATAATAATGTATAAACGCATGGTATCATGTCTTAATGTGCATGATTTTGTTATTTGGGAAATAATAATGTACAACACATGCATTTTATTCTTGTTTCCTGTTAATCTAGATATGATTAGACCCATGTGGAGGGCCAAGTATGATGTATGATGTAGATAATGTTTCTTTTTTCTTTATGTATAATGTGTACATAGTTCATTATGTAATTTACTATGGGAAAGAATGTTGAAAGAGAAGTTTAACATGCCAGAAAATTATGAACAATTTTGAAAGGCTAGAAGGCCTTAGGTTGATGGAGGTTTCTTTCCCGGAGGGGTTGATGGTGCCTACCTGCCTAGATTTCCTCTCCCTGGAGATATATGATCTCATTAAGGGAAAAGAGTTGGCCCAGATAGTGAAGAGGGGAAAAAATGAGGCAACTCTATTGATTTTGGAGCCTATTGGAAGAGGTCCAAAATTCCTCATAGATGGGACGTTTTCAGAGGAAAAGGAAAGATGTTGCTAAGAGGAATCCTATACTAGACCTTGAGTGGTTATTGGAATTCTCGACCTGGTTTTCCTGTGGAATTCCGTACTAAACCTATAATGATTTTTGTCAAATAACCATTTGGATGTGAAAATGACTCGATTTGGTTGTGGAAACCAACTCCCATGGGTTGGGAGGAGAATTTTGTCTACCATTGTGGTTCTCATAGCAGAACAAGTTAAGTAATCATTTATGTGTTATATTAAAATGAATTTTTATATGATTATGTAAATATCTTATGTGTATAGTAAGAGGAAATGAGCTTAGCACTCAGAAAATGAATTACTGAATGTATAAGTTCATTTATTTTATTACTAATTTGTTTGAATGTCTTAGCAGAGGCTAGGATATGCCCATGGTTCACTGATTGACCATTGGTACGATTAGAGAGCTAGTTTCTCTCTGAGTAATTTTAGAAGTATTGTGTGAATGTCTTAGCAGTAGCTAAGATAGTGTGCATGTGATGCATTGATTAGAGGGTTGGTGCTCTCTGAATACTTGTGGAAGTAATCTGATTAAAACATCTCTTGATATTACATGAACGTTTGATAGTTGCAAGTATTACATTTTATTGAAACTTTGTGACTAATGTGATTGAATTTGTGTAAGAACCTTAACTTTCTGAATTAACAATCATTAACAGAATTTATTCTACACAATTTAGAGTGGGATTTCTGAAGCAGAATGTATATCAATTGAATAATTAATACTTACCTAGAACAATGTTTGAAGATGTTCCTCATCCACCACGGTTTTAGCTCCCGTCACCAAACCACCTTTTTCCTCCCAGCCTATCTGAGGTCAACCTCTCGGGTCCCCAGATCCAGAAGACAAGTCTTTTGGCCCCTGTGCCCAAAATATAATAACAATCTAGATCACTCCATGACTCTGTTAGAACTCACTGCTCATGTCTCACATAGTTAGAATTCTTCTGACAACATCTAGGTCAGTTTACCCACTCACTACCAATTCCCATTAAGTCCTCCTCCCCCCCGCCCCCTCTTCTCCCTTTATACACAAACCCCCTAAGATATTTATTAAAATATCCTCCTTTAATAAATGTCTTAGTCAAATATCTTTTCAAGATATTTATTAAAATATCTTCTTTAAAAATATCTTAGTAAAATATCTTTCCAAGATATTTATTAAAATATCCTCTTTTAAAATATCTTAGTCAAATATCTTGGATTTCTAAAATATCATCATTTATTTGCATAAGTCAATGCTTTTACTTTCCTTTGAACAAAATATTAGTTTATATTATGATAGTGGTAGGTATAAATTTTACTTTATAATACATTCATTATATTCTGGTGAGTTAGGTATTTACTCAATATTTTCAATAATTCACTCATTACTCTATACTGAGATTTTTTTATAATTTGTTAGTGCATGTACTAGTGTAGTACATGTGATACATGCATATGTAGCTATCATATACAGGTATCATATGCATGCTAATATTTATATGTTCCATATAATTTAATTTGGGTCATTACAGACACCCCTCCTTCAAAGAAATGTGTCCCGAAGTTAAGTTTTATGTCGTATATCGTTAATTATATAAGTAATTAGTATAATCATATAAGGGTGGTGCACCATAATTGATTTTCATTTAGTGCATGAGAACACTTTAACATTTATGTTTTCATAATTTATTGGTTTACAAATTTAGTAGTCACGTCTTGCCCCAATAGAGTTCCCAAGCTATTCTAGAGGCACCCTATCCTCCCTAATCTCTTCCGCTCCCATCCTATCCGACATTTACAGGAATATGCCATGGCATCAGTTTTATTGATCCAATCATCCATAAACCTTAGGGGTGTCAGCATAGATTACATCGACCTGATTTGTTAGCGCTCAAATCTGCCTCAGGCTGATGAAGGCAAAACTCGAGGCAACATCAAACCAAGCTTAGCCTCATAGCTAGCCCTACGAGGACATGAGAGGGCTCTCTCCGGGTCTATCTCGGCAAAAGGTTTTCAGAGGGGCTGAGATGACTTATAATGAACAATGAATACTGATTTTAGGCTAGTAAAGAGATAGGTATGTTTGATTTTTATTTTTGGGTTTTCGTTGGAGAAATGGGAAAAAACAATTTTGGGTCCGGGGATAAGGTTAGATCTTTACAGATTTCGAGTTGGGGCGAGGTAGGCAATATTCTTAATTCTTTTGATTTGTATATATGGATGGATCAGAACGAAAGGGAGCTGAAAAGGGCAAGGATGAACATGGATCCTTTTGAAACAGGCGAAAACACGAAAAACTAAATGAATTCAAAGGCAGAGCATTGTGAACAATGGATTCAACCTCATCTACTCATTCATTTAATTTAAGAAGCATAAGTGAGAAATGGCATACATTAAACATGAAGGAACTTACAATAAACTGAGAGAAAACACCATTAAGAACTGAAAGCCACAAGAATCCCAACAGGTGCTGCAAAACCTCTGATCTTTCCTTAGCCAAAATATGAAAAATATGTACAATGTGTGCCAAAAGTTTCCCAAGAGTCCAACCTGTAGAATGTCTCAAAAATTACAATATATAGATCACTCTAACCCCTTCCCATGCCTCTAGGGGTCGAATTCCTTCTTCAGGGATCAGTTTCATCCAAATTCTAATCTAGGAGCTAAAATCTAGGCAGCTAACAACTTGCCTCTAAAAGAGTGGAAACTGATTCATTTACATGATTTTCACTTTTTTGAGAGTGAATCTTCTAGAATAGGTAAAAATGAGCCAAATTTACATGCCAACCATCAATTTACATCATGAAAACCCAAAAATTTCATCCACAAGCAAAACTGGTCCCAACTGGTCGAAATTCTGAGCTGGAAGTTGAAAAATCAGCCAAAAATCTATATGGGTAGCGCGCCTGAGCTATATGGGTAGCGCGCCTTTCAGCCTGATTTTGAGGTACTTTCCGGCATCAAAATTGAGCTCATGATAGCTCGTTGGAAAGCCCTGGATCTTGGATATCCAACCTAAGTGGAATTTCCCAATTTGGAGCTCATTTTCTCCTCCAAAACTTCATTCTCCAAGAAGTACTTCCTGCTGGTGCAAAAGGTGGCAGCAAGGTGGTTTTCATGGTGTTTTTGGGCCTTTTGACCATCCAGAATCTGATGAAATGCTTCGGAAATGCCTGAGCATGCATAAATTACCATGACAAACCCAAAAATACAAATATTTCCTTCAGCAAGTGTCCCAAACAAAAGTGAGCATGTGGACGCGCTACTCGTATAGCTGAAAAATCTGTTTTTGGACCAAAATATTTCAAAATGACAAAAATTTCTCTGAATTTACTCAAATTTGGAGCAAAGACCCTCCATCATGTATCATGCCCAGCCAAAGAAGCCTCAGCCAAAATCTGGAGTGGATCAGGCCTTTTCCGCCATTTTAGTGCTTCGCTCAACCTCCTCTTCAGAATCTTCATTCTCGCTTTGCAGACATGCATGCGAGCCCAATAATGACCTTTCATGTGACGAAGCATGTCTTTGTCTCTATTGGCCTTTTCCAACAACTTCTCCAGATGAATGTTAACATGCGTGAGGCAAGAATCTCGATCAGCTGGTGTCATATCACCTAGTCTCTTCCGGGCCAATTGTCGATCCTCACGGATTCGCCGCAGCTCATAAAGTGTGTGCTCATCCTCTAGCTATTTGTTACGCTACTGCAGGTATTTTATCACCCACTGAGCCTTCTACAATTTATCTTTCAGCGTGTCATTCTCGGCCCTTTGCTCTTGGATGATCTCTTTCAGTTTCGAGCTAGGAGAGCTCGCATCAACATCAATGATCATGAAATATGTGTCCCGGCCTCCTGATGGGCCCTCATCATGCATGGGCTTCTTGCCCTTGTCCAGGATCTGTACCTATGCTGAAGAAGAAGGCGAGACCCCTTCCACATCATGTGGAGATAATACTCGCTCTGCTGATGGAGTCGGCGAGACCCCTTCCACCCCGAGTGGAGATAATACTCGCCGTGTAGCTGCAAATAAGGCCCTGTGGCCTCGTTGGTATGTCACATACAATGGAGCACTGATATGCTCAATCTCAGGAATGTCAGGCTGGTGTGAAGGCTCTCCCGCATCATGAACTACCTCGGGAGGTGGCTGTGGCGCTGTGAAAAAGTCACGGGAGATGAAATCCTCCCAAGTAATGCCTTGCTGTGGAATCACTGTCATACTCCTGCTCATAAACTGAATCTGTCTCTGACATGGCTCTGAAAACAAGATGTCTGCAATATGTATGTTGATATAGGTGTAATGAAGTCAAAGTTTCAATGTATGCTCAAAACCCAAATATATTGCACATGTACCAAAACATCATAAGAAAACAAGTGACAGTGGTAATAGCTCTGTTTAGTGGATTGGCATTAAAGACAATCTCTGTTTTGATCACAAGAAAATTTTGACAAATGAGTAGACAGTGTAATGTATGAAACAGCCTTTACAATACTGGCCAAGGATTTGTCAAAGGACTGTGTTTGTCAATAGGAAACAGTGGCAATGAAACAATAGTAATGAAAACAATGGTAATACTACGGCGATGGAGGATATGGATAAGTCAACATGAGACTATGTGAAAACATGAAAGGACGTTGCAACAGTGGTAAAATGGCCAAGAAAAGGCATGAGGATGATGTACATAATGTGCCAGGGCGCCACAAGCAATACAGGCAAGAGCATATATACCAATCACAAAAGTTTACAAACCCTTCACAAGACTGTCATATATCTTTTAAAACCCTGAGAATTGAATTTTCTATGAACATAGGGTTTATATATTTCTCCTCTTTCCACATCAAACTCACTAATTTTCCACTTTAAAAATACCAAAACCCTGTTAAAAAATCACTGAGCAATGTTTAAAAACCTACTTGCACGTTGATGGAGGCGTTTGAGCTCGAAATCGGACGCAAAATCAAAATTTTTTGGCTCTGTCACTATATGGGTAGCGCACTTGAGGTTTAACACGGGCTGTAGGCATTATACGGGTAGCGCCCCTTATATGGGTAGCGCGCTACATAGTGAATTTTGCAGGAGGATTTGTGAGGCCTTCCCAGTGTCCAAACTGAGCGTGTGATAGCTCGTTGGAAATCTCTTGGAGTCTAATTTCCAACCCAAGTGGAATTTTTCAATTTTAACTTCATTTTCCTTGTCAGAAATCAAATCTCCCAAAACTTGTCAAAATGAGCAGAATGAGGCTGCCTCAAGGCAGAGCGCTGTTGCAGTCAACTTTTGAAGGTCTTCCTCAACTCCAAATTGAGCTCATGATAGCTCATTGGAAATATATTTGTGTCTAGTTATCCTTTGAATCATCAAGCAAGTAATTTATCCAACCATGCTAGGAGAAATATTGATTTTCCCAAGGTCACTTCAGAGGTGCATTCAATTCTCCTGAGGCAACGGTATTTTTGACATTTCTCTAAAAACATGATACCTGTGTAAAAAGTGAAAGAGGTTTTTCTTACTTGGGATTTTGTGGACAAAAAACTCTCTCAGTGTTCCAAAATTCATCTTTTATTGCTCTGAAACATCTTTTGAGTGAAACTTATCCCGATGTGTGAAACAAGGGATTTTGTCGAAATGAAGTGAAATGAAGGGGATAGGGGCCTTCTAAATTCTTGGGGAAATTTTTGGAAGTAGGGAGGGATGTTAGGAAGCAGGGGAAAGTTGAATCTCGGAGATTGAGTGAGGGGAAGGGGTCCAAAAGGGAAAAACACAGGCCTAGCCTAGAAAATTGCCAAGTTGTGGCAAGAAACTAGGGTTTGTGCAAAAATGAGGAATTTGGGGGATCTCAGTGATGGGAAGTGTTTAATAAAGTATATTAAGGATAGGGGAAGGTGTGTGAACATCAGGATACAATTTTTTCTAATGATTTGACCATCCAAGAGAAATTACCTCCAAAACCCTAGGAGAGGGAAATGGACCTTACCTAGGCACAACTAAAGCATGAACAAGATGTAAAATGACCCAATGGAACTTGACATGATGATGAAAACCATTTGAATGATGATACACTCAGCTGAATGGTGACATGGACCGACATTTGGACAACTTTGAAAAGAGTGAAAACAAACCCTTAGACCTAATGCCTAGTGACCAAATTTTGCTTGAAGACTCATTGAAATGACAAAATTTGACCTTGACACCTTAAAATCAATTTGTAAGAGCATGTTTGATCACTGGAGGAAGGCTGCAAAGGCTTACTCTAACATGATTGACCAATAGGAATCTGGCAGTCATCATCACACATCTAGGGGAGCGTGACTTGCACAACCCTCCCATGACTCTAGGTTTTGGAGGATAAACGGTGGGCAACAACTCCACTCCTCCTAGTAGGACCAAGGTTAGCACGCTACCATGGAATCTCAGTTCATTTCAATTATTTTTGGAGCTTTGGCATCATGCGGTCGATTTGGTAATGATATCATCTACGATGTAAAACACTTGTCCACAAATTATAACATATGTATCAATATGTTCAAAGAAAATTTTTACCCATATATCAATTTCTACACATTCCAAATATGTTGCTATCTATGATATTGATCCTTGAGGTAATATAACATATTTGGTTATGTTTATCCAATAGGTTTGTAAATTCATTTGCACTTTGAATAGTCAAGTGCAATCACTCTTTTATTTCTATCTCATCATTTATGTTGATATGTAAAATTATAGATACCATATCCACAACATAATTCATAATTTATATTAGTATCCCTGTACCAACAATGTTTAAGAAAAACTTTCTTCATATTCGTATCCATGTACCAACAATGTTTAAGCAATTTAACATTTTCTCACATGTCATAGTACAAAATGATAGTCTAAAGTATCCATCCAAAACAAGGTAAGATTATACAAAAATAAGTTTTTAAATGCTTATAAATATAACCCACAATTATAAATGTCATATAAAATAATTGAACATGGACATACAAATAACGATGTAGCCACTATTTTGTATACTATTTTAACTAATTAACCTTATAAAAGTCACATGTGGAGACTCTAAATCTAAATTGAGGGATGATCCAACCTTCGCATATATAGAAACGAAATGAATTGAAACAAGAGCGCAAAACACTTACTGTTTAGTCGAAGCATGATCTAATTTCTTGATACATGTTGATTAAGAACTCTAAAACACAAAACTACATATGGATTCAGCCAATCTTTTAATTCCTTTTATTTATTTGTCCTTTAAGTCTAATTATCTTTGATCTGTAATCTGGATTCCAAGAGATAATAATAACATTAAATTCTTTATCATGTTATTTCAGCTCATCCTCAGCCTAAAATCTAGAAGCCAAGGAGTAGGGTTTTGCAAGGCTAATCATTAGGGTTATGTTGGAGATGGAGGATGATTTAATTGAATACTCTAAAGATCCCTTAGTGAGAGGTTTATTTTCATTGAAGGGATTTCTTACGGCTTGAAAATGCATTATTCACTTTGCATTATACTTGGTTTACTAAGGGTGTCATGTTCTCAACAAGATGTCAATTGTTGACAAAATAATAATTTCCTATTTCAATAAGAAATTCACAATTTACAAGATGCGCATTGTCACAGTATTAGTATGTTACAGTTTTGATATAGTCTCTTTACTTGCAAGTTTCACCATTTAGAATCTTAACTCTAGCTAGGATATTACTAGCTTTACCATCATTCCTTAAACCATTGTTTCATTTCTATTTTATTAACTCATTTCATCCAAACACAACACATCACTGGTATACCCTCTCCTTATTCTTCACATTACTTGTTTTATTATTAGTCCTTAGGGCTCATCTTATCACCCAATGTATCTTCTTTTCTAATGGTATATAATTATTATCCTTAATATTTACGTTTAAACATTTTCCTAGTTTATCACTTGTTATTCTTAACAAATTAGGAGTGTTCACAACTCCTTATAGGTCATTGCTTTGACCCTTACCAATCATGTTGCTTATATCCTTAAGAAAATTCTTCTTGATAGAAAAAATCCCTTCACTTCCTTATACCAGATATTCCTAATATTCCATGTCTACTTCAATTTGAAAAAGAACCTATTTATAAAATTGACTTTGTTTTCTCACCTCTAGTCATCATGGTTTTCTTTTCTTCTCTTAATGCATACAATTATTACACTTGGAAATGTTGTTAGTATTTCCCAACTTGGGTAAGACCCTATAAATAAATTCAATAACGTGGATATCAAATGTAATCTATTTATCAATTTAGGTTTTTTAAGGCATCACAAGATATAATTTTCCCAATCATACTCCATGATGTCCATAATCGCTCATAATCCATGGATATAGTTAGTCACCGAAAGAAAATTTTATAATGTGACTCTCCCTTTAGAGGGAGAAACTATTATAGATGTCGCTATGCACGTAAATCTATTCTCTAATCGATCAATTTTATTATAGATTGACTCTTTAATCTAATGTCATTAACTTCTTATATTTTTTTGTGAATCTTCCACTAACTCAATTCTAATGCAGGTTTTTTTTTTTTTTTTTTATCTCATTATTCTAAGTTGATCACAATAACTAATATTCAATATCATCATTAGACATTTGCAATATCATTCTTTTCTCATCCTCCATAGGTACTATATTGATTATATTATGGAAACAATGGAGAACAATCCTTGAAATTTTCCGCTACACCCTCTTGGTAACTATATCATCTTGTTCTAACAGTGTGTTTACTACCTTACAGGTTAGTTTCTTACCATCTTGACATATGTTTCATCCATCACTTTACCTCAAACTAGCTTAGCATTTTATGTGGTTGTCTATTACTTTACATCTAACGGTCTTGTTATAAGGTCCCTAGCCATGCTTTCACTAACATTCTTCCTTTCTTCGAGAGTTAAATTATTCGGAGTAACTCTGCCAACTAATATTTATATATGCCTAAATAATTACCATGAATCATATTATATAGTGTCATAATTTCCTAAATTTCTCTTTCCTAAACCACATTGTTTTTCTTTCCATGAAAATTCTATGTTGCCATATTATTTCATTTTGGACATCAATATATCCTTACAGTTGTAAATGGCTAATTATCTATCTTATCAATGACATAATGGTTGAATTTCAAAATGTCCAATTTAGTGAATCTTCAGCTATACAAATTTAAACCTTCACTCTACTCTTGAAACCACTTATACATATACTTGGATAGTAATTAAAGTATTAACATAGGAAAGCGGTATAAAGGATATTTGTAGAAATTCATATCATCAATGGTTATAGTTATCAGCTAGTAAGATATATATATGGAAATCTCAACATCACATGAAGAATGGAATGTTTCAATTGCATAAAAAAAATAATCAGGATAGTTTCCATTCTAACGTTCAAAAATTTACAGGAAAAGTTTGATGTCTAAAGTGATGTTAATGTGCCCATTTTAATATAATAATTTGAATGTAATTCAAAGTCTATTTGCACGATATACAAAATCTTAAACTTCATTAAGGAAAAATTTGCAGCTGATATCCATAAGTTATCTCAACTCCTTTTTCGGATGGAATGTAAAGTAAAAGTAATGGATTAGAAATCAAGTGGGATTGAGTTTGATATATGTCTTCGATACATACATTTGCATTAAATGTCCCATATTTTCTAATAAAATGTATCATCCTAGGGTTCATAGCTTTCAAATATCGAATTATATAAAATTTCATTTTAACCTTTGAAAGATTCAATTTCTTCCAAAAGTTGAAACCACTTTTCTTGTCATTGAATACTACATAACACTGAATACTTTGGTAAGTTATCAAGGATGACTCGGAGTATACAGATCGAGTTATATTAGGATTGTTGCTATAATTACAAAAATAAGGCGGTGATATCTAAGAATCAACACAAGATCTTGGGAAAGAGTTAGAAACTAAGTTACTTCCCATTGTGATCATTCATCCTAGTACTTTTAATTGAACAAACCCCTAGATCAACTTTGCATTCCTCAATACTTAAATCTATGAACTAAAGTTCTCCTGAAGCCATTTCTATCTGTCAAAATCATTTTGTTTGCAAATTTCCAACCCATATTTATTTAATGCATATGATGAAATGAAAGTATGAGTAGCACCGGTATTAAGTAAGATTTTGAGTGTTATGCTGCTAATAGTACCTGTGGACTATACCATAGTGGACTGATGTTCTATCTGTTTCTTGTTAACTACTACATGGATTCTATGATTGCCTTTGATATTTGATGATGGCTATTTAAATATAGCTATAAGTATCTAAGGTACAATTTAAATTAATAAGTATAATTTCATAAATTTAAGCTCATATACGGGTATAGCTTTTTGTTATTAATACTTGCAGGCAGGTCTTACTGGTACTGAGGTCAAGGAAGGTGGCAACACGACCTCCTTGTCCTAAAGCAGGATGTTATATGCGTAATATTCTTAAAATGCATCAATCTTCATAGACCATAATATTAATTTGTAAGATTTGTCTAACATTTTCTAATCCTAAAATAATAAACTACCAATTCCTACTTATTAACATAGGTTGGTCTAAATATATATTTTATACTAAACGTTTTTATCAAATTAACATTTAATGTTAATAGATTCATACCAAGTTTTATAAAGATAATTAATAAATATTGTGAATAACAATTTGTGATATACATAATAACATTAATATTTAAATTCTCACAAATTATTTTTTTTATCCACTCAAACATCATCTATTTACACATCTCTTTTACCAAAATAAAGTTAATTTTATATAATGGAGAGCTATTGAGCATATATTTACTAACTAGAATATACAATAATATTCCCTTCACCTTAATTATTAATAAATCTATTAATAAATACATTAAAGTCCCAAATAGCTTGATCTTCCCCTTTTCTGTTAGTTTACAAACTCCCACAAAGAAATTTCCTAATTGTAATGAATTGATCACTTCCTCTGCTACATAAGGTTCTGAAAGATTCAATTACAAAAAACTCAAAGTTGTGGATAATAAAGCAGCAAATGAGGAAGAGAATTCTTCGGATTGATTATAATGCTAGGGTTCAAGACCTGGCACCTTCGTAATATGTGATGTTTCCCTAGTTTGACAGGGCTATTCTTTCTTCATTGTAGTTCATAATGTCACACGAAATATAGGCCCCAAGACTTGTCTTTAAATGACTGCCACAAATGTGTTTGGTTCTCGAGTCTGGTAGCCAACTTACCAAGGAAAATCTGGAATGAGAAATCATAGTGAGTGGTAACTTGTCTTCATAGATATTTAAGTAATAATGTCATATTTTCCTAGATCATAAACTCAAGGCAAGACAAATCAAAATTCAATTTAATATTTATTATAATTTAAATTTTCAATCTATTCAAAACATATATTCATAGTCCAAGGGGTCTTGAATACACCATGATGGGGTGCTCTGTTAAGGCACTCCTTGATTTGAAGTCATCAGTTCAATTTTCCACCCCGATCTAGATAATATATTGGACATGATGAAGATGTAGTCCCACCAAGCTTAAAATAAAATACATATTCATAAATCTCTTTTGTAATTTAGAATTGTAAAATATTCAAAATATGAATACACATTCATAAAGATACCTTATTCACTTTTATTTTACAAAATAAAATATTCAATATATATATATATATATATATATATATATATATATATATATATATATGTTACGATTCTTATTATTATTTTTGTACATATTTAAATATTTTCCCAAAGAGATTAATTTTACTTCCTTTTTCGTGGCCGTCTTAATCGCTCTATTTCAATGCTCCATTCATCCCATCCCAATCTTTGCTAGTGTTGAATTCAGAGTTATCATTTTTACTAAAATTTTAATATATATATATATATATATATATATATATATATATATTATTTTTATTTTTTATTTTTATTTATTTATTTATATATTATTATTATTTTTTTGAATTTAATGTTATAAATAAATAAATCAATCCAGAGGATTTACAATTTAAATTATATAAGTTACACCGCTCTTCTCTTCTCTCTCTTTTTTTTTTATTATTTTTATTTTTTTAATTTATTTATGCGAAAGATATTGTGGAATGTATTTTACAAGATCCATCTAAAAAAGTACGGTCACCTCGCAGGGAGTAGATAAGAACTTGCCAAACGCTTGTACATCCTCGAAGCCAAATCCATCACAATGCTTCTTTCCAAAATATTTATTTCCATATATCCAGATACCCATATTTGTCTTGAATGTGGCATATGATACTTGGCAGGTTCATAATATTTTGGCTCCAGGGTCAGCTGATCCTCATGGTCACTAGTAGTATTGCAAGAAAAATCTTGTGAATCGATGTGAGAGCTATGCAATTTATGTGCATGAGTCCTGCTATGGGATTGATGAAAGGTTAGATGCTGGTCCATCAGATAGTTTGTAGAAATCTCATTGGCTTTGCAGAAAAAGTGAGGATTTTGGTAAAGCGAATGAACATATTTGTTGTGCAAGGAACTGGCACCTAATAATGCAACTTACACGACTCTCATTAATGGCTACTATAAGGGAGGAAGGCTCCATGATGCTTTCAAGCTGTATGATGACATTCTACAAAAGGGAATTACACTCAAAAAAATTTCTTACACTGTATTTATTCATGGGTGTTGCAAGGAAGGACAAATATTGGGTTCTTTCATGCTTCTTGATGAAATGGTAGAAAAGGGCATTAGTCCTGATTTTGTCACTTATAATGTGTTGATATATGCTCACTGCAAAGGAGGAGAACTTAGAATGGCTTGTTTTTGTCACTTATATTATTGATAAGGTTACAAATAGTAGCCATTATTTGTTAAATTTCAGATCATGGTAAGAATACCTACACTCCTAAAGTAAATCTAAAATGTACACTGATTAACTTATGAAAACAACAGATGAAGGAACAACAGATCTATAAATACATTTGTATGAATTGATAGAGCAAAAATAAACCTGCACCACTCAGTCACTTGCCTTCTATTAACTGTAAGAAATATATTTGAATGTAATAGCTCAAAACTCAAGAGATGGAGGCAATACAAGCTTGGAATCCATAGAAATACTTTAAAATACCCTAAGATCCTCAAAGTATGAAACCGTGCTCCGATACCATGTGTAAGGACCTTAACTTTCTGAATTAACAGTCATTAACATAATTGATTCTACACAATTTAGAGTGGGATTTTTGAAGTAGGATATATAACAATTGACTAATTAATACTTACCTAGAGTCGTGTTTGAAGATGTTCCTGATCCTCCATGGCTCCATCCCCCATCACCAAACATTTGTTTTCCTCCCAGCCTATCTGAGGTCAACCTCTCCGGTCCCCAAATCTAGAAGAAAAGTCTTCTAGCCCTCATTCCCAAAACTCCAATAACAATCAAGATCACTCCATGACTATGTTCAAACTCACTTCTCATGTCTCACGCAGTTAGAACTCATATGGAAGCATCCAAGTCAGTTTACCCACTCACTACCCATGCCTATCAAGTCCCTCCCCTCCCCCCTTCTCCTTTTATATACAAATCCCCTAAGATATTTATTAAAATATCCTCCTTTAATAAATATCTTAGTCAAATATCTTCTTTTAAAATATCTTAGTCAAATATATTTTCAAGATATTTATTAAAATATCTTATTTTAAAATATCTAAGTCAAATATCTTGGATTTCTAAAATATCTTAGATTTATTAAAATATTATTATTTAATACATATCATGGATTTCTAAAATATCATCATTTATTTGCATAAGTCAATGATTTTCCTTTCTTTTGAACAAAATATTAGTTTATATTATAATAGTGGTAGGTATAACTTTTACTTTACAGTACATTCATTATATTCTGGTGAGTTAGATATTTACTCAATACTTTCAATAATTCACTCATTACTCTATAATTGAGATTTTTTATAATTGATTAGTGCATGTACTAGTGCAGTACACGTGATACATGCATATGTAGCTATCATATGCAGGTCTCATATGCATGCTAATATTTCTGTGTTCCATATAATTCGAGTTGGGTCGTTCCAACTGTTGACATCTTTAGTTTCAAGGAAGATGTTTTCTTCTCCAGTGTGCAGGTAGTTGCAGGTTTCAAAGGGTGGCATAGTGTTTCTTTTTGTTGAAGGGAATTTCCTTTTAGGTGAATGATACGCAATAGTAGTCTCCTACCAGCAGTATTCCACACAACACAGCGTTAAATGGAGGTATTATCATCTGCACAAGTGAGTTAATTTGAGAAAAATCAGGAGCAAATCTCCAAGAAAGGAAATTCGATAGCTGGGGCACTGACTGTGTGATGAGATTGTAAGACAGGTTTATGATTGTAGTGGTACAGGGCATGATATTAGATATGGTAAACATCAACATCAGACATGCAGAACAAATGGAAATTGAATAGCGGTTTGCTGTTGCTGAAGGGTACCAAATAGGAAAGCATGAGCCCATTTTCCCTGACCATTATTGGCATATGTTGAAGTGCCAAAATTTGGCCTTTGATCCATAACTTGATCTCTTTAATCAATGTCAGCATGATAATCTACTTGAGGAGAACCTCTGTTTAAGATAAGGCTGCAGCGATTGGGAGGTTATATACAGGAACAGGGTTGGAAAGAATAAGTTCCACAGGGATATTTCTGATGGAAAAGGGTGTTATGGAAATTTATAATGAGGAGTGACTTAACATCAAACCGGGAGGAGTAACCTCTTTCCTAAGTGTTTATTGGCCACACAAAAATCAGAAATGTAGGATGTGTTTGGTAGTGTATAGGTTTGTCTTGAGGGGAAACCAACGACGATTTTAGCTACAGTGGCCTGGGATGAATTTGTGGACTTCTTTTTAGAAGTATAATTGGAAGTTTCATTTCTAAATTTAAGCTTTTTCTCCATACTTGTGTGCATCCTATCCTCAAGGAGAAAGTCATGAGTGAAGTTAAATCATGATCTAGCAGAGAAACAAAGGCATGTTAGTAGGCAAATGACATGAAAGAAATGATGTACATGTATATCTTCGTGAATTTCCTGTGAAACAAGAAACAATGATACCCTTGAGAAATACTTCAGTAGGATGTTGTAGCATGGGAAGAGGAATGAGTAATGGATGTAATATGAATGCCAGATAATGTTGGCTGAAGAATTACCAATGTTATTATCTGGATCTTATGAAAAGGGGGAAACAGTATTGGCTGTTGAGGGTGTAGAGAAGTATTGCATTTGAAGGAGAATCCCTTTCCACAGTTAGTTATAAACAGGAAGAAGAGGTTTCTATCCTTATTATACAGGAGTTCACGGTGATCAGAGAAGGAAGGAGGTGTTATATAGTAGTAACAAGCGTAGCACTTTCTTGCCACTTGATTCCCAACTAAAATTTTCTCCTTTTCTGCACATAAAAAATCTCGCCTTGCCCTTCAGGGTTAGGAGATCGCTTGATTTAGAAAGTTCGCTAGGTTGCACTGTTGGAGGATTTGAATGGCTATTACTTTGCCTATTAAATCCAGCAGCCATGTGACCTATCTTCTCTTTAAAATCATAGCAAAAATTCTGTTATTAAGAGGAGATCGTTTCAGGATAGAACCAGTTAAGTTGAAGAAAGAGTAAACAGCAAGAAAAGCTGTCCAAAACAGTAAGCCAGTACACTTGGCAGCCATCCTGAGAATGATAGAGATTGCATGATTTTATTGCCTTATTTAGCAGGCAGTTATGGTGATTTGGTTTGGAGGAGAAGGCATTTCTTTATATACAGTTTCGAGAGACAATTAAGGGGTTAGACAGTTCATTTTTCTGGCAATTTTATAGCAGCAGACAGTTCGTCACACTCCCATCCTCCAGAACTCAAACCACTGCCTCCATTGTAAGCAAGGAGATCCATTGCAACCTGTCACCTGAGACTCACTATGATGCAATCAATCTCCTGGGTAATATGTTATTGGATACAAATACTCTTTGTTCTAGCTCTTTGAACATGTTGAATGTCATTGATTAAGTCGTTTTGCAATGTTATGGTAATTTACAATGCACTTATTTTGAATCTTATTCACCTAAGGTCCACCTTCACTTCACTCACGTCCATTAAATTTACTGTCACAACAATCGCTATAATCTTCTCTCAAGTTTCAACCACTTGAAATTGTTGTTTAAAACTTACCCTTTCTCTTCAACTATTTACAAACATCCCAAGAGGGTGTCCTTTGTGTGTTGATTGTCTTGGACTTTATGCAGACTGTTGAGTAAATGGCAGCATACAATTTTTAGGGGCACCTCTATGTGATTGGAAAAGCACCAGTCTGAACAGAGAGGCTTTCAAAACGTGAGAAGGGTTGGTTTGCCTATAGTTATTAGGCAAATCTTCCGATGCAGATTGGAATGATAATGGGTTCTAACTTTTAAACTTCTAATTTAAGTGTATTGAATATCCTAATTTCTTGTGGTTTTGATCATCCTTTGACATTTACATGGATGTAGTAACTAGTTGCATCAATATATTTTAAATGTTCCAATTTCTCAAGAAAAATGCATCTTTATATCTATATTTCAGTTTTGTATATATATATACACATATATATATATAGAGAGAGAGAGAGAGTCCCCCATGTCCTAATTTGGGGGTCAACATGTGTTGTGTCAAATACCTATATCCACGTGCCCTACATGTCCCATGACTTGTTGTCATGTGACTTAGATACAAACAGTTTTCCATGGGGACACATCCCCCAAGGCGGGGTGCACGCACCTCACGCTTCTCACACACCTGGGATGGGGAGACACTTGGGGAAACATTTCCCCACATCCCCCTTTTGGGGAGACACGGGGAGAAATGTTTCCCCAGTGTGGGGGAAGCATTTCCCCAAAAGGGGTGTTTCTGGGGGATGCTCAGAAGCACCCCTCCCATGTTTTGTCTAATGACCCTTAAAATTTAAAATATTTAAAAAAATATAAGAAACAAAAATAAAAAAAATTAAAATTAAAACTAAAAGGAAAAATACATAGCAAATTGTTGATTTTTGTAGCATTGGAAAGTGTTCCAAGTCTCATATTTTGTGAGGAGGCTTGGACATCAGTGTTCCAAAGAACCCAGAAACCATTTGTGGAAATTCCACTTGGTTCATGTTTTATTAAAATAATTAATTATTTTTATGGGGTCCCTAAGTCTAAAACAAGGTTGCGGGGAAGCTTCTCCTCCCCCGATCCCTCTCCCAAAACGTGCTATGCTCGGGAGCTCTTTGGGAGCGCTTGGAGGCTGAGAAAAACGGCTCCACTGTTTTTTAGCCGGGAGCGTTCTGCAAGGGAGAGCGCTCAAGGGCCAGACCCTCCTTTTGAGCGCTTTCCCCATTAAAAAAACGATTCGAGAGCATTTTTTTAATGTTGGGAGCAGTCAGGGAGCGTTTTCTCTCGAACGCTCCCTGGCAAAAAAAACGCTCCCCAGTGCATAAAAAAAAAAATTTGGACGTCAAATTTCCGATCTATTTTGAAAGGGAGGGAGGGGGGGTTGGGTAAACAAAATCCCACCCTCCTCATTTGTTTTTCATTGTTTTAGTTTGGGAGTGAGAGCAAGAGCTTGAGAGTTGGAGAGCAAGTTGGAAAGCAAGAGAGCTTAAGAGTTTGAAGAGCGGAAGTGTCAAGGAGAGAGCAAGGAGCAAGCTGCAAGAGAGCAAGAGGAGGATTGAAGGAGTCAAGAGTCAGAACAAAGAGGTAGAACTTCTAATCTAGTTTTTTATTTTCTAGGAATCATTTTTAAGTAGTTCCAAAATGAAAACTTGATTTTTTTCTCAATGTTGCATTTTAGTGTGTTGAAAAGTGAAAAATTGAATTGTTTTTTTCCTATGTTGCATTTCCTATTCCCATTTGGCATTCCTCCCTTTTTTTTGCAGGCTAGAAACTTGAAACTTGAAACATCATGGCTATATGGCTAGGGATTTTCTTCATGTTGGTTCATTTCTTTGTAATAATGGTGTTGGAGAGTAGAAGAAAGAGGCCCATTAGAGAAGAGGAGGATGAAGAAGTGGGTTATAGTGGATTTGATGAAAATCCTGAAGAGGAGGAGTATGTTGAGGAGGAAGGGGAGAGTGGAGAACATGAGGCCACAGAGACCCCAACTAGACAAGACCAAAGTCAAACACCATTGTGGAAATATGTTCAGAGGCAGGAAGGAGGGAAAGGTGGTGGAACCACTAAATTTCTTTGCCCCCATTGCAATAAAGAATACACAGGTTCATACACCCGTGCCAGAAGGCACCTTTGTGGGAAAATGCCAGGGGATGGAGACAAAAATCTAGGAATCAAAATTTGTGTTAGTGTGCCAGCAACAAAGAGAGAGAAATATAGAAAGAAAGAGGAGGTTGCCCTACAGAGATCTAAAAGATCTAAGGGTTTCATTGATCCTTATACACCATCAGGTTAATCACATCATGGACAAAGAAGTCCATCAACTTCCACCCATGGCAGTGGATATGGAGGCACACCTGGACCAAACATCTCCTTAAGGCGTAGAACCATATCCGATTTCCTTGACGAAGGGTATAGGAATGATGTGGATTCAAAAATTTTCCGGTTTCTATATGCATGTGGGGTGCCATTCAATGTTCTTCGCTCACCTTATTGGCATGAAATGGTTTTTGCCATTAATGATGCCCCCAAAGGATACAAGAGCCCTCGGTATGACAAGGGCAGAACCGTGGGACTTGATCATGAAAAATCTAAAATAAATAATTCTTTGGCTAGAATGGGAAATTCTTGGAATGAGGATGGGGTGTCCATTGTATCTGATGGATGGACCAATGCAAAAGGAAAGCCATTGATAAGTGTTCTGACTATGTCAGTTAGTGGTGCAATATTCCTTTTTGCATATGATTATTCAGACAAATTCAAGACCGGCATTAACATTGCAGAACCATTACTTGAAACAATTGAAAGTATTGGGCCATACAATGTCATCCAAGTCATCACTGATAATGCTGCTAACTGTAAGGAAAAAGGAGCAATTATTGAGGATAAATACCCCAACATATTTTGGTCTGGGTGTTTGGTTCACACAATGAACCTTTTGATGCATGATATCATTAAAAACAAACAACCTCAATTCAAATGGCTTGGTGATTTGTACAAGAGAGGTAAAAAAATGATAAGATTTATTACAAATCATAGCAATACCCATAGGCTTTTCCGTACTCACTCCAAATTGGAGTTTTTGAAAATAGCAAAGACTAGATTTGTTAGCTATTACCTCACCTTCAGGCGCCTTTTGAAGATAAGAGAGTCATTGGCAGCAATGGTATCAAGACCACACTGGCAGGTATTAAAGGACAAAGCAGCGACAATAGTTGACAGGCAAGGTTTTGAACACGTGGAGGAGACCGCCCTTGATCCTCTGTTTTGGGCACGTGTGAGGGAAATTTTGAATTTCACCAAGCCCATTTATCACATGATTCATTTTTCAGATACAGATAAACTAGTGATTGGGGAGGTTTATGCGCAGATGGATAGCATGTTGGGGCAAATAAAAGATGTTGTTAAGGATAATGATCCCAACTTGTATGCAATGATTTACAACTGTGTGTGTGCATGGTGGAATAAACTCAATGTTCCACTACATGCCTTGGCATATATCCTTATGCCAAAATACTACTCTCCATCTTGGTTGGGCCAACCTGCACTTGGAGGTGGGGTTAGGATCAAACCTCACACAGATCTAAGGTACAAGAGGGGTACATGAAGGCATTAGACAAGTTGGTCCCCGACAGGGAGGAGTGTGCTAGATTGCGCCTTGAATTAGGCAGATACTTCAGTTGCACTGGTAACTTTGGTTCTTTCCATGCAATGGAAGACAGAGACAGATTTGATGCTCTCACATGGTGGGAAGCATATGGCGGCATGGGACTTTTGCCAAAGTTGGCAAAAGAAGTTCTCTCACAAGTTGTAAATACTTCTTCTGCGAAGAGGTGTTGGAGCACCTACAGCTTCATACATAATGTGAGAAGAAACAGGCTGAATGAAAACCGAGCTGAAAGCTTGGTTTATGTGCATTACAACTTGAGGTTGTTGAGTCATTACTGTGATCGGGCATATGAGGATCAATCATATAAAGTTTGGGACAACAACCCAGAGGATGATAATTTGGAGGACAACACTATACATATGGAAGAATTGAAAGCAGAACTTTTGAGGGATGATGATGAAGCATCAGCAGCCATGCCACCACCACACACAGGGCCAGTCCCACCATCCAGTAGCAGTGTGGGTGCCAGTGCTAGTGCTCGATATCCAACTATTGTTCCTTTGCAGATTCAACCTCCACCTACATCCTCACATTGCCCTTCGCCTTCTAGTCATGGTCGTGGTACTCCTGAGAGCACTAGAATACCACCATTGCCTTGTGGTTCTCACAAGTTAGACATTTCTCGCGGGCGTGGCAAGGGGCTAGCCAATAGATAAAATAGATTTGTTGTTTACTAGTCTTTTCTATTTTCTAGTAGTTTTGCTTTTATAAGCATTGAGCAGTTGAAATACAGCTCTTTCATATTCAATTACAATTTAAGTTTGAAGTTTGAATTTGAAAGGTGAAACTTTGAAGTTGGCATTTATAAGTTTATAAGTCATTATGAATTATGAATATGATGCTTCATGAAGATTATATGGTGATCAATGAATCAATGATGATAAATGTTTATGTCCTCATGTCGATCAATGTTATATATTGAATTTTGAAATCAATGAATCAATGATGATAAATGATATATCAATGATGATAAATGTTATATATTGAAATTTGGAAATCAATGAATCAATGATGATAAATGTTATATATTGAATTTTGAAAGCTTGAAATCTTCAAATTGATGATTCGCGAGACTCAAGAGTCAATATGTTGTATGTTTCCAACTTGTGGCCGTGGTTGATGAAGATTATAACTTCTAGATGATTGATGTTATATGATTCAATCTATGTTTTTATGTTTTTTATGTCTAATTCATCATTCTACATGCTTTTGTTGGCATATATGCAAAAAAAATATATATATATTTAAAAACAAATGCTCCTAGAAACGCTCTGGACTGGGAGCTTTTGAAAATAGTGCTCCCGCTCCCGCTCCCGCTCCCAAGTAACCATGGTCTAAACTTAGGGAAATTAAATAATTAAAGGGAATTAATAAAGCATAGTGAGAATCTTCTAAAGAACGAAGATCAAGTCATGTTTTAATCTTAGCCATTGATTAGAAATCTAATCTTGGTCGTTGATTCATCAACGAGAATATTATAAGAGAAGGCTTGAGGGTCATTTGGAAAGCAAGTCGAGCACACACTCAGTACCCAAAGGAAATCGATTCTGAAGGAATAGAATTTGATTTCAGAGGGAGAATTGCAGAGGCAGAAGAAGGAAGGGGAAGTCAGCAGAGAAAGAGAAAGGCAAGAGGAAGATGCAGAGGGCCACAGAGGACGGCGTTGAGCAGCAACACTGAGTCCCCACGCAGAGTGATGCAGTCCAACGCAAGGACTGTGCAGAAGATCACACAGAGTGACACAGAGGGAGCTAGGGTGTCTTTCGAGTGTCATAAATTCTCCTAGAGGATTCGGGGAATTTATCTCAGGTTTATTCTAGAAGTATGCTCGTTTATTTATTGTAAGATATTTTCCTTGCTGAAGAATAATACAAACCCTCATCTGTTGCATCGGCTTTCCCGCATTGGATTTTTCTGGGGACAACTGTCCAAAAATAATTGTGTACATGTGATTGTTTCTATTGTGTTATATGTGTTCTATTCTATTTTCTACTTATGGTTAAGTGAATACTACAGTTGTGTTTATTTCAGAATTTACTGGAAGAAAATCTGTAAATATCTGATCATAAATAAGTAGGCGAAATAAATCTATCACTGCAGTAGTGTTTCATTTTGAAAATTTCACACAAATATGAAAACCTAAACTAATATGCAATCCCTAACTCACTCATTCAACTTACCAAGCTTACCTTTTCTCGGCTTACCCCACACAGCTATATGACTTACCAATTAACTATTGCCCCTCCTCTCCAACGATGCTCCTTCAATGCTCATTGTCCATTTTTAATTTTCAGCTTCAACTTTTGAGTCTTGACTTTATATTGATGACCTTAGACTGATTCTTTGACTCTTCACTCTCTACTATTTTTGAGTTTGTAATATTCCCAATTAGCGATAGCTAATTGGAAATATTAATTTTGATCAATTTTGCCTTCTATAGTTAAAATATAAATAAAAATGAGTAAGAGGGGGATATAACTCACTTAGAATAAAGTGCATTCCCTAAAGTAACCTAGTAACATCAACGTTGTGACTAAGGTGGGCCAAGGGGGGGCAAGTGACCACGTGAAGGGGGTCCCACATGGACTGCGTGAGCATGGCCAGCGCAATTGAGTTGGCAACATGGGCCAAATGGAGGCAACGTAGGAGATGGTGGGGCCTAGGGTTGAGAGAGGCCCATCGTTATAAAAAGGAGGAGAGCCTCCTCATTCCCTCATTCGAGTTTATGCATATTGAGCTGGTCACTTCAACTTAGAGCACGCTAGCTGTTTAGCTTGTCTGCAGCACTGTTTAGTGCATCAGGTGTCTCCGTTCAGAGACCCTCAGCCCCGGGAGACTTCGAGTGCTTGCTCGGGTGAGGTAGTCTCATCAGTATTTTGCAGGAGGATTGGTGTTGGTATTTCGTGGGAGGAGAAGAGCCATAGAGACTGTGCAGTCTTAAGAGGGAGGACGCAGTCCATCTTGAGGGAGCTTCGGGGTAGCAGTGTTTCGGAGGATTCTGGTCAGGAGATTGAGCAAGGGGCCAGCCCTTGCCTATTGGAGACTTTTGGCAGAGCAGGAGGCCATCTTTTGGAGGATTTCATTCAGCCTCAGCGTGGCCCTTGGGAGGATAGCATAGATCCTCAAGGGAGGTATTTTCGGGGGTAACCCATTCCAAAAACGCTCTCTGGGCTTTTTTTGGGTATTGTGAGTAGAGGCGGATTCCAAAGTTTCAGCTCATTCCGAGTAGGGGAGCAGCCCCAAATACTCATTTTGTTCCAGCAGTAGCAGCAGCACAGCAGTTTTCCAGCAGCTTGGACGCAGAGCAGAGAGCAGCCATTCCTTTGATATTTTGAGAGTATTCCTACACTTGCCTGGTGCAAGTCGAGGTGCCATCACTCTGATCACCTCTTGTACTCATTTCTATTTCTCAATATAATAAAATGGCTCAGTATTCTCTCTATTTCATGTGTATCTGCTTCATGTTCAGTTTATAGCATTTTGTATCTTGTTGCATGCTTTGTATTATTGGTTATTTCCCTTTCGGGATATTACAGAGTTTGAGTTATATCAATTTATTATTCTAGTCTTCAGACTTCAGTATCTACTATAATCTATTTTTCTTAGTATTAATTAGATCCTAGAATGAAGAATGATGAAAATTGATCAATGAATTTCATTGACTCTTGTATAGTGTGGATGAATGATGTATGTATCAGCATGAATGATGAGTATGGATCGGTGTATTTCATTATTTAATTTGATTATGCATGGATCAATGTATTTAAGCTTACATTATTGAATATGAATTTGAATTATATATATATATATATATATATATATATATATATATATATATATATATATATATACACCCTAATGTCCCTCCCCCACTCCCTAAATTTCCCTCAAATTTGAGGGAACTCCCACGTCTCCCTTGTGCATCCCCCCGCACCCACATCCCCCCGTCTTGGAGTCTTGGTGGAGCATAGGACACAAATAGATCATTCATATATAATTATAATTTATATATTTTTAGAATTTAAATATTGTATACAAACAATTTAATTTATGCATTATAATTATAGACTTAATTTATAAAATATATAAATTATACAAGTAAATACACACTCATATATATAACTACAACTATACATAACCCTAAGGATTAGCTCAATCAATTGAAACATCCACACAAAGTATGTTTCCAATTGGAGGGCCACAGGTCATATTCAAATCCATTTAAGCCCCTTAGGGTTATTACACACTATTGTAGTTTGCAATTGAACCACCCTCCATCTAGGTATTTGACGTAAGAGGGGGAGATACTATGAAACTTTCCTTTGGGAAAAAAAAAGATGTACATACATATATAAAGACTTAGTTCTAAAACGGAATATGTTTTGATGAACATTCTGTTGTGATTTTATTGAAAGTAAAATAACGGTACGAAAAGGCCTTCATGCACAATGTAGAAGATCGAAAAAAAATTAATCACATATGTGACAATTTAACTAGCCATTTGAGATCAGAGCTCCTTATAAACTATAACCTCCCCTAAAGACACTACGGTACACTCTGAATCCAAAAAGAAACAAAGAGAACATAAAGTTGCAAAGGAAAATAGTGTACGTCATCCTAAGTAGACAGAAAAGGGAGAGTTTGCAGATTAATAGCTATCACTAATCGCCTCATATTCTGAAATTGGGCATTTGGAGACATCCAAACAAAACATGATAACATCTCATAAGGCCAGAAGAGAGACCCAGATTTGTCAAGTTGGGAATCTTTAAGGAGTCTTCTAGGTGCAAGTGATGCCTTACATGCAATAATTTTTTCTAGGAACACCAGATGATTCACATCCTTTCCTTCTATTGGCTTGTGAACCTAAACCTCTATTTGGTGCTAATGCATTTATCAGTTCCCAGTCAAAAGGGTACACATGGTTGGAAAAAACAAAGCGCTCCTAACCCTCTGAATCAGTACAAGTCTCCAGTCTGAGTAGAACGGTGAACCCTGATTCCAACATTCTTGACCGGATATGGAAATGAAGATATTCAACTTGCAATTCAAGCAAATCCCATATGTAATCTGTAATTTGGAACATGGTTTCAGGATTGAACTACACAAGAAATTTGAAAACTGATGCAGGATAGAAAGGATGCAGGTATCCTGCCTTTATAATGTTATTTAGGGCTTAGTGGTGAATGTGCAACAATCCTAGTGTCTGCATTCCTTCAATAACAGCAAATTATGCATACAGGGTTGAATCCATGCATTTGAATATCTGTCTTCTAGTTGGAAAACACCTTGGCAACTTACACTAAAGTTCTGTAAAATCTGAGTTTATACATATATTTGTTCTCGTATAACAAATTGAAATTCAAGGCCTGGTTTCTCTAATAAGATGAGGT
Organism: Pinus albicaulis; assembly: GCA_034641835.2. NCBI lineage: Eukaryota > Viridiplantae > Streptophyta > Pinopsida > Pinales > Pinaceae > Pinus > Pinus albicaulis. The sequence continues at coordinate 101,208 of JAXQQM020057876.1, forward strand.
TAGATATTCTGCCCACTTCACCCAGTTCAGTCGTGATTATTTCCTTAATAAATAAGAGTTGACTACGGCCATATCAGAATCACAACCATAGATTTTTGACTTCCATTAGGCAGCAGACATGATGTTCTAACTTCCAACTTCAAAGATACACAAAAGATGATTATTTTCATAAAGCACTGTTATTAACTAAGAACATAAAAAGAAAAGCTTGGTAAGCATACTGTAATATGCCGTCTTTCACTGCTACCCATGTATTTTCAGGGTTTGTTTGGAGTAAATCCCGTATATCTGTCTCCCTCTCATGCCCTAACACACTTTTGTGGAGCTCTAAGCAAGCATGCACATCGGATTCTTCCATCATCTTCACCTTAAACCCTGTACATTTCCATTGGGAGATTGATATGAAACCAACAGAAATAGCAAAAGATGTTAGAACTTCTGTTTTCAAGTTTAAAAATACAAGCAGTGGAGATTTCCAGCAGGAACATGAGGCGTTCAGGTTTTAGGGGTAAAATAGTAACAACTACATTTAGGTGAAAAAAGTAAAAGCATTCTCAAATTGTCCAAGCCATCATATATGGAATTTCATTGTGATTTTACCTGGTATGACAGATGGCCCACTATTTAATTTTTCATCCATTGAACCTTCAAAGTAGCTAATGCATTCAACAGGCTGAAAACCCAATTTTGCATATAGAGAGAAAGACTTTGTATTTGCTGCAATCTGGAGAATCAATCCATTGAGAAAATTATAGAGAAATTATTAGACTATAGCTGAAATGTTTTCAGATATATGTCCATTGTAAGTAATCACTACAGTCTACAATGCATCCTTACTGTATTACATGTATTCTCATCCATGCTGGAGAAATTGCATGCAGAATGAAATGAAACCAAATTAAACAAGGATTCTCAAATATTTTTGAAAATATTGTGAAATGAGTTTGCAAATATCATACTTCCATCGATTTATATTAAATATCAACAATGAAATTTTCCAATTTTAGCATTATTTTCTATTTCGGTACATGTCTGCTTGACCCTGAGACTGGTGATTGTTACCAATTATTCTTGCACTTGAGATCCAAAGTCCAAAGATTGGTGCAATCCTAAAGATCACTAAAGAGGCTTGTCACTGTCACCTCAACAAGGCCTCCTCTCAATTGAAACCAGGTCTTTTCTTGTACAGGTGGATATTCCTAGAATGGGATTAATAAGACAGACAATAAAGGCTCAAGGTGATATGAAGAGTTGTCTTAGTATAACAGCAAATATGGATGAATAATTAAGTTTCTTTTAGTGGTAATTGATGGGAAATCAGTCATGCCAAATATCCATGAGAGCATATGGAGTCATGTATTTCTAAGAGGGCTGGAAAAGATGAATGGATGGGGGTAAATCTGCTGTCCAAACATGTAGAAATTTACCAATAAATGTGAATTTATATGGCTGAAAAATGACAGATTGTAGGCCCTGTTACCCACCAATAATGGGTAACCCTACATGAGAAAACTTTTCTCCTATTTTTCACAGCCAACTGGCCAACCATGCAGCCAGCAGCCCCCAACAGCCACCACTAGATGATGATCTATTATATCTCCACCACTTGCATCAGCAATATGCTTCTCACCCATCCGACATGAACATATGGAAGAAGGTGGGCTTCTGATCAAAAGGTACTTTAATCATTTTGCAATTGGGTGCCTATGCAAGTTTGTATTTGGGCATTTGATATGGAATATGCAGTGACTTGGAAGAAAGATGGGTTTTGACTGTGATCTTGTTCTCTTAAATGGAGGGTTAATCTTCGATCTTAGTCCAGTGGGACCTCCCCTAATGGCCCAATGGATATAGGAGGGGCACTACTTTGGAAGCCTTGATTGAGATAGTGTAGTTTCATCTATCCCTATGTCATACGTAACACTTTCAATCTTACATTACAAGCCCTTATCTCATATTCATTCTTTGGGTTCAACCCTAGTCTCTTTTCCTCTCAACTTGAGGACTTTCTTGAGGGTTTCATGAGCCTTGGCTTAGTTGAATATCATTGTAAGAAACCATTTCCCTTGGGCTTAACCTTGTGAGTACCTATCACCATCAAAACATCACAAAACCCTAGGTTTGGAGCCTTCTTTTATAGGCCTTTTCTTTGAGAGCATTTTGCTTCTTTGAAGCCTTGAACCATTATTGAGTCTCTCTCTTGAATGAGCTCTAGCTTAATCGCCGTTTCGGGAAATAACTCCATAGAGGTCGTTGGGTCAAAAACCTCCACAGATCAAGGCATGCTATTCAAGAAGGACTCACACAACCACACTTGTATGCTAAAAACTAGATAACATCGATTGTAGAACTCACCCATAGATCCTACGTTTGATGTAGATCCCGCGGGGTCCAAACCCCCAGCAACCCTTCTTCCTCTTCAACCTGAAAATCAAGAAGAGACATGCACGAAAATCTAGTTGTACACCATATATATTTCCTAAATGTCAGTGTAATCCATGTGAAACATCATATAAACAATAATAAATGCTTAATTAACAACCTTTTCACATATGCACGCAGATATTAACACGTGAATTCGGGAACAAGATGGTTCTTCTTCATTACGCATAGCATGTACAATAATAGAAAGGTGGAGAGATCACCTGAATCCTTTCACGATCTTCGAACAGATCGTCGTCCGGATCCGTCCTGCCCTTGCCTCACTAGGACTCTTTCAAGACTTGTGCACACGAGATGACATATAAGTTGATGAACATCTCCAGGAAACAAGGGTTTCCTGTAAAAATCTGGGAAGTGCAAGAGGCACGGGAAATCAAACTTGAATTGGGCTCCAACAGAGTATAATGTCTATAATTTTATCTCTCCCTTAGGCCATGCATATGAGGGGCTTTTATACTCCCTCAAAGTAGTTTCAATCTGTTGGAAACAGTTGGCCACGGGCTGGGGTGGTTGAATTACGGGAATAACCATCAACCCAGCCTCGAAAATAGGGATTTTTATATATTTTTTAATGATTTTAATGGCATACGCGGAAAAGTATCTCTGGACTTGCGTATACACGCGGAAAAGTCTGGGCATAGCCGCATATGGGATTTTAAACACTGTTTTTTATGAACTTTTACTCAAGTCTGTGGGAATGGGTGCCCAAGGCCAAAGAGACAATCATGAATCACATGAGGGTGAAAAATGATGCTATAATAGATGCCCCCTAATATATGAGGTCAGAAGGGGTACATGATGGCCGAAATGTATTATGCACATAGAAAGAACTTCGCAAGGACAAGAGAGGACTTCACCAGATTTCAGCCTGCCAAAAACCAATGAAAGAAAACAGAGAGTCAACTCATATCTGAGGCGGGCATACCCATGCTCAGTCAAAAATAAATCATATATAAAGTACAAAATAGATCCAGAATGTATACAAGTATAGCTGAACTGAAAGTACACAATGAATCATTTGAGCATGGCTCAGAAGTACAAGTTAGAATCAATGTCCAAGTATCACATATATCAAACTGATCAATAATGCTGAAAATGGATGTCTGATCACAAAAGTAACTGAATCTCCAGGTACCAAATCATAAGGGGTGGAACACATGGTACAATCACGCAACTCGGGAGCCAACATATAGGATGCTGCTGTACTGACACTGCAACATATAAAGGTGGATGGCATCGCTGGCAGAAACTGAATGGACTGTCAAAAGTGAACCGAAAGATGCTGATGCAACCCGAGGTCTTCACCGATCTTGATGGCACAATTCTACACAATGGGAATAAACGAGCTGAAGTTGACCATGTGAGAAATCGTTTTATTACTGGTCAATAATGTATACCGTTAACAAACGCGAGACAACTCATCGATAATGAAAATGAGTGTCAAGGTGCCCCAGTGCAATCTAACAAGTGTGAATGAATGAGTTGAAGTCGAACACTTGGAAGAATCTACCAATCAGGAGGCAATGATG
>JAXQQM020083579.1:0-21267 GCA_034641835.2 Pinus albicaulis
ATTGGGTATCTATTTCAAAAATTGCAGTCAATTGATTGTGTGTTTTAGCAATTACAGAGGAAGGTTCACAAATAAAATTATTAATTATTTCATCCTCTGTATTGTCTTTAAGAGTTAAGGCTTGTCCAATAGTTAGAATGGGCTGAATAGCATTATCATCACAATCCATCCACATAGAATCTTCATTATTAATTATGGGTGTAGCATGAGGATAAAGAGTAAGCTGTTTGGTTTCATAACCATTAGAAATTGTCATTGAACCAGATTTGCAACTGATAAAGGCATCAGCTGTGGCCAGCCATGGCCTCCCCAGAATTAAAGGATGTCCCCCCAGCTTTGTTTTAGTCTGCAATACAACAAAATCAGCTGGGTAATTCCAGGATTCAACTGAGATAAGTAGATATTCAACAACTCCTTCAGGTTTAATTGTAGAACGGTCAGCCAACTCTAGAATGGTAGGTGTATCTTTGATTGTGTTATTCAGCTGTAACAATTGTGAAGTTTCAAGAGTCATTATGTTTATTGCAGCACCTAAATCTACCAGAACTTGAGGAATCATTGTTTTACCAATTTGAACTGTCACTGTAGGATGGCCGGGATCACCATATTTCACAGGAGGGGTTTTTCCGGACATTAATGCAGATAAATCACCCATCACATGTACTGTAAGGGGATCTTTAGTTTTCCTACCAGGTTTCTTAACACAAATATCCCTTATTGTTCTGGCATAAATTGGTACATCTCTTAGTGCTTGTAAAAGTGGAATTTTAATGATATGAAAGTTTGCAATTTCAAAAGATTAAAAGCAGTAAGCCAGCGCTTTGTTAGAACTGTAAAACGCCGTAGTTTGTGGGACTGTTATTTCAATACACTTGTTTGGAGGTGGTTGTGCTTTTCGCGCCTTCGCTTCTTTATCATTTTCTGTATAGTTATACTATCAATAATAGCCTCGTAATTATTTCAGACTTAAATGAATATCATTACAATGCATACAGGAAATATAGACCTATCAATATCACCACGGCACAACTTTTATTATTGGGGTTAGATTTGGAAGCCCATGCGGTAATGGGTCTGTCAGTTGTCAGATGATACTTGATGGCGTGAGGGAAGTGGTTGTTGGAATTATAATTGATTTGGATGTAGTTGTTAAGCCCAATTTGACCGCAAGGCAAGAAGATGGTCGCTACATGCTTTACATTCATACTGTAGACATAACAAGGGAGGGTTTGATTTTTGCATGGGTGGGAAATTCATCTGATTAAAGGGTGGGTATTTCATTTGATTAAAGGGAGGGTAATTTGTTTGACTGAAAGCAGAATAATTATTCCAACGATTAAATGGCATACTAGAATTCATACCTTGTCCTTTTGGTTGCCATTGTCTTCTTTGAGTTAGCAGGTAAACTGCTTCAGCTTCTTCTTCTGTTGGCTGCAATGCTGCCTTTATTCCTGGTAGAGAAGGACATTGTTGTGTTTCATGATCTTTCTCACAAAGGGTGCAGATTGGTATTTTGTCCAATGGGCACTCCTTAGTGGATGTTTGTCTCTGCACTTCGGGCAAAAGACAGCCAGAGATGCTTCTGCTTCAACCTGCTTCTTTTTAACCTGCGAAGTGTCAATTTGTGAAGCAAAATAACTTAACATCTCAGTTTTAAATTCTTCAAGTAAATTACCTATTTCAGCTCTTGTTGCTCCCCCACTGGCTGATTTCTGCACTCTTGAATAGGTGGGATCTCTATTACTTACTTTGTTCCTTGCAGCTCCCCTTGAACACCTCTTACAAAGTTCAACAATCTCATCATATGATTCTTTAGATATATCTCCCTTGCCAAGCATATTTAACATGTCTAAACAATCATCCCTTAAACCTCTAAGTAATATTGTTTTGTGAATTTCCTTACTTATATTCGGATGATCAGATCTCTGTATATTGTACTGCAGCCTTTCTACATAGTCCTCCAGATTCTCGTCCAGCTTTTGTGCCATATTGAATAGTTCATCCTTCTTTTCTCTCGTCCGACAGTAGTCTTGATATTTAAGCAAAAATTTCTGTTTCATCTGCTCCCATGTTGTGATTACCTGACTCCCAAGGCTCATGAACCATCTTAAAGCATTTCCTTTTAATGTTGCTGGAAATAGTTTCAACTTTTGAGCATTAGTAACATAATCATAACTTCTGCATAATATATCAAATTCAAAAAGAAATTCATCCGGATCTTCAGAGGATAAACCATGGAAGTTAGGTAAAGCTGACAATGGAATGTTTTTCATAGGATTTGTTCCTCTAGGGAGATCACTGATAGGAAAACCCAAGGTAGAGAGAGAATTTTCATCCTTTCCTTCTCCTTCAGGATCTACATGTCCTCCACCAAAGAAGTCTTCATTGTTTCCTTCCATTGTTTGTTCTCCTACTGCACTTGCTCGATCGTCAAGATCTTCTACTGGCTCCTCAATGTTTTCCACTGGTCGTCCAACACTCTCTATTATTTCCTCAATGTGCTCTGCTGATTTGCTAGCACTTTCTTCTGACTCTCCAGCACTGACTGCTGGTTCTTTAATCACCGGCTCCTCTATGTTTTCAGGGCCCACAAATTCCTCTGTTTTGTAATCTGATTGAGGGGAGTGTTGAAGTTTTGGTCTTCGAGAACTTAATCTCTGTGATGATTCAGCCTTTGATACAATCTCGTCAATGAAAGTCTTTCTTCCTCCCCTTCCTTTGCCTTTGCCACCTGTGGGGTTAGTTTTCTTCTGGTTTCCGCGTCCTCTCATACAATCTGCACATCTAGAAAGAAAATATTAATGCTTTTGAAATCTATAATTTCCTTCCCCGGCAACGGCGCCAAAATGTTGGTCGCTTTAATTGTTTTACAATTCAAGCTCCACATAAATTGTCAACCCGAGGAAGTCTGTTTATTCCAAAGACAACCACGCACTGGATATGCTCAATTTCAAAAGAAAAAACAATGTTGTAGTAAAAAGCCACACAATTATTAATCATACAAATCTAATTATTCACACCCTGTTTAATCAAAGCTGAAGTTACTTATGTTATAGTAGAAGTAATTCCTATATTGCAGTTAAGAATCCAAATAAGGGGAAATCAATCTGCAGGAAAGGAAACCAATCAACCATAACAGGGAACAAGACCCTATTCCTTTATATAGGAACTTCAAGACTCATTGCTTGATACTTTAATCACTCAGAGAAAGAGTAACCCAAGAGAATGACCCTATCTCAAGAATAGAACCTTCACACCTACCGTTTAATCACCCGTGAAAGAAAGCGGCAATCACTGAACAGGACTCATTCCTCAGGTATAGAATCTTCAAAATTGCCTTTCAAGATCAATCTATACATTCAGCAATTCACCAGAATAGATCTTTAACTTAAGAATGAATAAAGCAACACAGAAAAGTGAAGAAAACATAGCACCAATAAACCACAGAACGTAACTAGTGTTTTAGCAAACAATAAAAGAAAGGAATGTCATAAAGAAACTGTAACCACAGAACAATGCTAATCTTGTGAGGAAGCATGGTCTTTCCTTCTGCCAAGATTCCCCAGGGAAAAGACTAAATTCGAAGCGCCAAAAGAAATTCTTACCCATCATTAAAGAAATGATACATTACAAATGGAGTCTAGCTCCTGTCCTCTCAAACAAAATGTTCTCCTGTAGTTTCGAGCTCCCTCTAATGATGATGTCTCCTCTTTTTAAAGAGGAGACATCTCTTACAATTACAGTAGAGCAAATCTATATTTATCCCTAAATCTGTTCTTCTTTCTTAAAACAGGGCTATTCTGTTCTTCCATAAAAAGATATCGTTACAACAGATACAAAAAGAGTACGATCTTCAGAATAATCCGTGTAACCACGTCTTCATGTTGTTGCCATTGTTCCAAGAAATACTCTTCCAGAATCGCAAATTACGAATAGTAACGGAATTTGCATGCCTGCTGGCTGTTTCAGCAATGGAGTCGACTGTTTCAGCAACGGAGTCGACTGTTTCAGCAACGAAGTTTGACTGTTTCAGCAACGACCGATTGTTCCAGCACAGCATATAACTTATCTGCGATCTTTTAGACTTATGTTAGCAACAATCTACTTCGATTAATGATGAAATATAAGAGTAATATGGAATTATATGTAAACAGATTAAACATATAGTAAAGAAGAGGATTTTATATACCTTTGGATAAAGTGAATGAAATGATGATGGAATCCTTTTTAAACATGGTTATAAAGGTAAGGTGGTGTCAAAATATATAGTAAAAATGATACGTAGTGAGGTCCTAAATGTTTAGGTCGGCTAGGATTACATTATGGCCCCATGGACTCCTATATATAGAAGGGAGGTTTTGTAAATTGTATCATCCAAGAATTGTTCATTTATGTAATGTATTGGAGGTTGCCCCCTCGAAGTGGCTTATTTCTAAGGCGTTGATATCTTTTTTCTTCTATTTTGGGAGCCGGTTCATAACATTTATGAATGGGACAATTGATGAAGAAATCCCCATAGATCATGGTATTCCAGAATGTATGCCTATTTACTAAGACTTAGTTTCATCAAAAGCTATACAGATCCTAATCTCTACATCAAAGTGCTAAAGAATGAACCCGTGATTATACTACTCTATTTGGATGACTTACTAATAATAGGTGTGGAGCATCATATTTGTGAATGCAAGAAGCAAATGAAAAGTGAGTTTGAGATGAAATATCTTGGACTAATGCACTACTACTTGGGACTCGAAGTATGGCAAACACCTAGTGATATTTATCTTGGTCAAGCAAAACATGTGATCAAGATTTTGCAGAAATTTGGTATGATGGATAGAAAATCTATAAAAACTCTAATGATCACTAGTTTGAAGAAGTTAAGGAATTCAAATTCGAGTTTCATTGATCCTACTTCCTACTGATGGTTGATTGGCTCCTTGATGTATATTATTAACACTTGGGAAAATATTTGTTTTGTAGTAAACACTCCTAGCCAATTTCATATGAAGCCAAGGCATGATAATTAGATAGCATCCAAACAAATTTTAAGATATGTTTGTAGGACCATACATCATTAGCTGAGATAGGTAATGAGATTCTGTTATTAGGCTACATAGATTCAAGTTGGGCAGGCAGCGATGCAGCTGGGAAGAGTACTATAGGTGGATGTTTTTTTTTGGGATATCTATGATTTCATGGATGAGTATGAAACAAGACTCAGTTGCATTGAGTATTTCTAAAGTTGAATATATAAAAACTAGTGAATTTGGTTGGGAAGGAATTTGGCTCTAGAATTTGTTTGCAAATTTTTTTGAAGGACCTTTGGATTCTACCATCAAATGTTGTGATAACTAGAGTTGCATAAGGTTCGTAGACTAGTGCAGATTTTGGGTCATTTGAAGAGGTTACACACATATCCTTCGAAGGAACATGTAGTGGATATAATGACATAGTCTCTTCCTAACAGGAAGCTCGAGTATTTGAGAGACAACCTTGTATTTATGGATATTTCCTCCTAGGTTATTTGAGGGTAGGTCATATCCAACATAAAAATAGTCATGTAAGGACATACCTAGTGAACATTCAGATGGGGTATGTGCCTTGAGAGGCGATGGTGGTGTCCAAATTTATGCCTCCCATTATTGTGCTAGGATCTATTGGAGAGATAGAGCTTATTAGTTTGGCCTTCCTATTTTTGACAATGTTGGTTATGATGTTATGATGATTCTTATCAATCTTGATTCCTTCTTATGAGATCATTTCAATTTGAGAGTATCATGTTGTGTCATTATGAATACCTCCCTAGTTAAGAGGGACCATTGAAAATGTAACTAGTGTCGATCTTCATAATGTAACTCAAATGCACTATTTATGTATTATTATATTCACTATTATTATTTTTATCTCTAGTCTAAGCAATTTCTTCATGCTTTTAGGGTTTATTGAGTCACAATAAAATTTATTATGTGTCAAGGAAATGTATTTGATTCAAATTCCTATTTGGACTCCTTGTAAGAAAAAGAAAACTATTTTATCTTGAGAAAAAAGAGTAAAAAAGTCAAATTGTCATCCACAAGACCAAGTCGGACTTACCTGGAAGAGTTGGCCTAGAAGAGGCATTTATTTGACCTCCTGGACAACTATAAATAGAATACACTTCAACCTCATTCAATAACTCATCAATAACTTCGATTTTTTTGCCAAATAGAAGAAGAAAGATAGTGAAGTCAAAGGAGAGAGAAGAAAAGTAAAAGGAAAGAGAATTTAGATGTTTTTGGCTTGTTTCTGTTCACATGTGCAAAGGTACTCAAGCAACTCTGTGAAATTATAGGTCCATATTTTTTTATCTGAATTGCAGGTTTGAAATTCTGTGTTTTGGCCATATTTGACCAACGTTGAATTTATTTGACTTTGACTTGATTGGAGGAGATTTGAAGGGGAGTTGACTTGGGTCTTTGTAGCAGTCTTGGTATTGGTCTAGGGTCTTGGATATATCACTTTGATCTGATTCTATAAAAGAGGAATTTTTGGGTTTTCCCCTTGTGAGGTTTTGCCCTGGCTCGGAGCCTAATTTCCGGTGTTCTTTGTTTCTTTGTCATATTTATGTTTTTTATATTGCTTGATGAAGATAACATAATATAAATAAATAAAAAGCCAAAAAATATTCACAATTAATTATCAAGTTAAGAGAAACCATCATTATCTACATGCTTTTGGTTTCTCAACATTATGATGGGATAAATATGTAGTGTATGGATTTCACATTGAGTGTGTTCATGTGATCAATGCTTAATGATGACCATGACGCCTCCCATCTTCCCTGATAGGTTTATTTGTATTTGTGATTTTAAATTATTATCCCTTTCCCTAGATCTAGGTGTATGAATGTGTTTTCCACGTGGTCAATTTTCAATGATTATTCTTTGGTCTCAGATGTCCCTTCTTTGTTACCTTGATTGTACGTACTCCTCTCACCTTGGATAGTTTAATACACCTCTCTATATCCATTATGGGTGCATAAAAGGGTTGAAAAGGTAAAAAATGACATCTCCCCTTCTTGATATGTCCGTAGTGCATAATCCATAACTTGTATAGTTCATTCATGTTTGTTTCTCACATGCCATTAGACCATACGACCCTTATATGGTGAAACATTTTAGATTGGCATAAGACTAAAGGATGGTCAATCAAACTTGCAAATTATTAGTTATAGGGGCCAAATTTTCATCAATGGTATATTTTGTACCTTTGATTCCCCATATGGTTCCTTGGTTTATAAATAGGCCTCCTTCTATTTGGTTTTTATTCGAAAGTGTTGTTACATTGTTCGATTTTTGCCAAGTTCTCTCTTTCTCTCTCTTTTGTATCAAGCACTTGGATTGCTTGGAACTATTGTCTCCACTAAGTCTCTATCAACAAATACTTACCCTTATTAGCTTACATGTATAATCTTTAGACCCGGTCATTCCCTTTTTTAATTGATTGAATTGGATTTGTGGTTATCTCTTTAAGGCTTCTCTTATATCCTCTCAATATTTCTCTAACAACGATTATTGATTCTTTTAGTGAAGGGATACCACCTCACAACTAATGGTTGGTTTGATTTATTCCCTTGCAATATTGTATCATTATATATTTGAAAAATGTAGTGGGATTTGTATGTATTATGTGTTATTTTTAGATAATTTTCTAGAACATTGCAAGGAATATATTTACACTTCAGGTGTAGTGGGAGGTTCAAATTTTGTTGGTATTCAGTAGTCAAAACATGTTCTTCCTTTTCCCAATAACATTACTCACATTGCTTCCCCCTTTACTTTGGTATTTCACTTTATATTCATGCTTTCCTAGTTATACTTCCTCTCTTGCATTGGTTTTCTAACTATTATAACCCTTTAGACTCAAATTTAAGTATCCACAGAGTTAACCCAACTCTAGGAGAACGTAAAAAAAAATTGTAATAAGGAACTTAGTGGCTTTTCCATTCACCCTGTTTAGAGCTATTGATTACCATCCAGAATTAGATAGTGATTCCACTCCCTTCCAATAATAGTTGGGCCATCTGTGTCATGGTGTAAACACCAATTCTTGAAGGGCTAATGAGATTTGTTGAAAATTTTGTAAACTTGATGAAGGAGGTGCCTACCTTTAGTGCATTTAGACATTCTTTGATGGACCTTCTTGAAGAACCAAAGTGGTTCTAACTATTTTTCCATTCGTATTGTGAGAGAATCAATTGTCATTGCTTCTAATTTCTTATATGGGCATACAAAGTGTGCCACTTGTGTTATCTTGCATATTACAATTGCATAAAATGTTGAAACACAAGATTAGGAGATTTCATGTTGCATAAATGTAAATAACAATATGGAGAAGGATGGTGAAAGGGTTAACTAGTCCTCATTATAAATGATCAAAGTTCAACAATACAAAAGAGGGCCACCTCAAGAATTGAAAAAAAAAAGATGGGAAATTTTTCGATTTACATGGCAAGCAATATGATGAGATCAAGGAGAACTAATGAAGCCACCTAATATTAAGGCCTTGGACTCAAATCCCAACATAAGGATATCATAATGGAGTGAGATAACATGTAACATTATATATATAATAACAATAAGGCATGCCTTCAAAACCAATAATGATGTTAGTACTAGAGTGAGGGAGGATGCTATCACATCAATCCAAAGAATTATACCATGAATCCAACTTCTAATTCATAAATATTTTGATATCAGTAATGCCTTATAATCCATATTTGTCTCATAATTGTTACTCATGTGAATTTATTCACAACACACATACCTAACTATTATGTTATAACACACACATAATTATAGAAGACTAGTATAGTTTGGAATGAAATGTAAAAACAAGGATATATTCCATTGTACCAATATCCTCACACTCTAATAATAGATTCATTACAAGTGAGCTTATGAAATTTCCAAGGAAGTTGTTACATATCCTTAAATTAAGTTCTACATATGACCTAATATTGTCTTGATATCTCTTCATTTAGGTAGTCGTGTAGAAACACATGGAACCTTACTATCAAAGGCTAGGAACTTAGTGTTAAATATCTTCAATAATTCATGATCCAAAATGGATTCTCAAAGGGAAATGGTTTGTTTTTAATGGATTTTGTTTATGAGCTAATGATTTGTCTTCATTAAACATAATGTGAAATAACAAACTTGATAAGGAAAAGGACGATGAATAGAAGGAAATAATTGCACAGACATAAGAAGAACACAACAAGATTAATAACGGAGTTCACCCAGTGTGGGCTATGTCGTTGGGTCTGCTTCCAATGGACTGGACACTTTAATTAATATGGAAAATAATAAATTTCATCAAAGTCCTCAATCTCAAAAGTTGGTTCTCTGCCTTGCAATTGCACAATAGCCTCTAACAATGATCAGGTGATCATGTCTTAAGTTGAAAAAAATGCTCAAATTGGAACTGCTCAGAATTGGTAATAAATTGATCTAACAGATAGTGTTCATCATTGTGATCCTAACGCCATGAACGACACTCAAATATGATGTCGGATGTGGAAGATATTCAAGTTTTAATTTGCCTAGTAACCTTCAAAACAAGACCTTTGAACTTAAAAATTTGTCATCTTCAAAAAATATTTGATGGCAAAAAAATTCTTTTTTTAATGAGGTTTTAGTGGCCTATCAGAGGGTACCATGAGGCCCCAGGCCAAAGGGTAAAATTGCTGGTCAAAGAATTTTTGTGTTGGAAAAATTTTCATGGGTCAGCCCCGACCTGAGCTGAATGCTACGGGTCAGCCGGGCCCGACCCGACCCGAGCGGGTCATGGGTCACCCGTGAATGAACAGTCATGCAAATATGGTTGGAGCCGAACGCAGCGTGCAGCATTGAATGGGGTCATATTTGGTCGAACTGGAGGTGTTTGCACGTAACTTTGGGCGGAGTTTACACACCTCGTGCGGAGGCTGCACGAAAGATCGGGTGGACGTGAACGAGTCAGGTTGAACATTTGGACGTGAATGCGTTTGGGTCACAACAAACGGTCAGGCAGAGTTTATGGCTTAGCACTCGGGTGCTAGCACATTTACCACGGACCTCCGACCCATGACCATGGGCGAGGGGATTAAACACTAACCGACAACAGTTTAACAGTCCGAAAAGTCCGCATGTGAATGCGCCCAACTGTTACATTAAATGTCGATCTAACTGCATGGCTAAATTGGAGCGCGCCACCAAATCCAGCGGAGTTAGCCATTTTTTCGGAGTTATCTGCAGTCCTCCCAACTTTGGTGGAGGTTTTTTAGGCCAAACTGGACAAATGTTGTTTTGATCATAAATTTCACATTACTGAACCTTTTTGGACAAAATTTTAGTCCATTTCAACTATTCTGAGCATTCTGGAGCCATTGGAACAGGTTGCAGAGCCAAAAGAGGTGTCTTTCAGCCATTTTTACTTCAGAGAAGCTTGGAGAGCCATTAGGGCCTTGGGGGAAATGGAGCTGCATTGGACTACACTTCACTGTTTTAGGTGAAACAAGAGTCATTCTTAGCTTCTTTCTGCATTGTAAATTCATTTTCATAAATTTTTTAGTTTGTTTAGGACTTCTTCTCACTATATTACCAATTTGAGCATCATAATATATCAAGGACATGCCCATTGGGAGCCTTGGACCTGGCAGATGTAGCCCAGGAGGGGTGAACTGCCTCATCATGTTGTTTTGTGTTTATGGTGAAGTTATTTTGCTGTGTTATTTAGATTAAAGTTGTTAAACAATAAATTAAAACAACACTCCCTCATACCTAAATTCATAAACAGTTACCAAAAACACTTTGTTTTACTTGCAAGACCATACAAACACTTTGCACACTTAAATTAATGGAAATGAATACTTTGAACAGTAGTACAAATACTTTCATTTTCAGATCAGTTGGTATCAAAGCAAAGGTTTAGAGCCTTAGAAGCTAGAGTTTTTACTCAGCATTTGTTTTGTGCAAAGATATAGTTATTTGTTTGCAAGTTCTCATGCTTACTAGGCTTAAACTCAAGAGAGGTGAAGGAAACTTGGCTAGTGCACAAACTAATCCACAACCAAGAAGGGTCAAAGAACCACCTCCAAGAGCCATAGAAGTAGCTTCAAGCATGTCTTCAAGAGAAGGAGAAGCTCCTGAAGAGATGGATCCCAAGGAAGAAGAACGGGTATTTCGGAAAGCTTTCTTGGATATGACTGAGATGGTGAGGATACTCTACCAAGAAAGGAATGATAGGCTTGTTGGAGAAGGGTCTAAAAACCAGAAAGAAGGAGAGGGTTCCTCAGGAGGAAAGAAGAGTGATGACAAGTCAAAGAAAGGACATGGTGATCCACCATCCCCATCTTCATCCTCTTCCTTTACATTGTCATCCTCGACTTTGGTGAATCAATCTCATAAGTCTAAAACCACTGGTAAAAGTCCATTTTTAAAGCTTGATGTCAAATTTGAATTGCCTATGTTTAATAGTGAAGTCAATGTAGAGAAACTTGACAATTGGATCAGACAATTGGAAGTTTATTTAAGGATACAAAACCTTCATGATGACAACACCAAGATACAGTTAGCCTCGTTGAGAATGGACGGAGCAACATTGGTATGGTGAAGCCAAGACCAAGGATGAAATTAAAAAACATGGTAAGATTACTTTATCATGGGCTGAATTTATTACTACAATCAAAAAGCAATTTTATCCATTAGCTCATTTACAAAAGGCTATCATGAATTGGCAAAACTTTAGACAGCTTAAGGGACAAAATGTGCAAGACTATACCCAAGAGTTTAGGAGAAGAGAACTCTTATTAGGGGTAGACTTACAAAGTCAAGATACTTTGCTGAAATATATAGGTGGTTTGCACAGTTATCTTAAACATACTATCCTTATGTTCAATCCTACTAGTCTAGACGAAGTTTGTGTACAAGCTATGCATTTAGAGGCTAGAGGGAAAAACACGTTTGATGAGGGTAGAAACAAGCCTTTCAAAGGGAAGAACAAAGATAAAACCTTTAAGGGAAAAGGAAAAAAGAATGCATCTATCAAACAAGAGGGTGAAAAATTTATATGTAAACATTATTCAAGAGAGGGCCATGAAGAGAAAAACTGTTGGAAATTACATCCTGAAAAAAGAACTCAGTTTAACAAAAACAAAGGAAAGAAGAAAAATGCAGCTACTACAACTACACCCCAAGATTTAGGTGACGAAACCAAAATTGCGAGCATGGGTTTGAAAAGTATGAAGGGAAAGGAAACTAAAACTAAGCCAAGCACTAGTACTTCAAATTGACATGTACAAACTGCAAATGAGGAAGAAAGAATTGAATTGTTTCATGTGAGGGTAGTCTCAAAACATACTAAAATTGACACACTGTTTGACAGTGGGTCACAAGAAAATTTCATATCAGAAGACTTGGTCAAACAGCTTAAAATTGAGACCATTCCACATCCAAAGCCTTATCCACTTGGGTGGATATTCAAGGATGCAAACTTACAAGTCTCAAGAAAGTGCATATTGCGATTCGCCATTACTGCACACTTTATTAACACAGTTGAACTTGATGTAGTACCGCTTTATATATCAGGAATTGTTTTGGGAAGTCCTTACTTATTTGATAGGAAAGCGATCTTCCATCACCATGAAAATAAGCATCATCTATTTAAAGATGGCAAGAAGTTCATTGTTAGAGCACATCCCAAGAAGGCAAATATAGCAATGGTAAATGCGGGACAAGTAAAAAGGCTAGTAAATTCTAGTAAGAGTTTTGTACTTCTTATGGTTAAGCCTAAGGTTGATATGAATCATGAGTCATTTGAAAATTGTGATTCCAAGCTTAAATCATATTTATATGATGTAGTTGATGCACATCATGAGATGTTTCAAGAATCGACAGGTTTACCTCCTAAAAGGGATATTCAGCATGAAATCCATTTACATCAAGATTGTCCTCTTCCTAACATCGGCATGTACCGCTTGTCTATTATGGAGAATGATGAAATAAAGAGTCAAATTAAAGACTTGTTGGACAAAGGATTCATAAGACCAAGCACTTCGCCATGTGGGTCACCGATAGTGTTGATTCCAAAGAAAGATGGAACTTGGCGCATGTGTGTGGACTTCAGGGCATTGAACAAGATAACGGTAAATAATTGTTACCCACTTCTAAGGATAGATGATTTGTTGGATCAGCTGAAAGATGCTAAATATTTCACTAAGCTAGACTTACGTAGTGGTTATCATCAAGTTAGAATTTCATAAAGTGACATTTTGAAGACAACATTTAAAACCAAACAGGGACTCTTTGAGTGGCTTGTTACGCCAATTGGTTTATGCAATGCAGCTGCAACTTTCATGCGGGTAATGGATGATGTATTATGTCCTTTTCTTGATGATTTTGTTATTGTCTACTTAGATGACATCTTAATTTTCAGCAAGACTAGAGAAGAGCACGTCGTGCATGTTAAGAAAGTACTTGATATTTTGAAGAAAAATCAGTTATTTCTTAAAATGTCAAAGTGTGAATTTGGAAAGACTTCTTTGGTTTATTTGGGACACATAGTAGGAGGAGGTGCTTTGAGAATTGATCCTTCCAAAGTAGAAGCCATCGTGAATTTTCCTACTCCCAAATCCATTACAGAGGTAAGAAGTTTTTTGGGTGCAGCTCAGTATTGGAGGAAGTTTATTTCTAACTTCTCTGCCATAGCAGCTCCTATGCATGTAGTGACTAGTGTGAAGCATGCTTTCCAATGGGGAGGCAAACAACAAAAAGATTTTGAGTCTTTGAAAGAGAAGATAAGTTCAGCTCCATTCCTTGCATTACCAGACTTGAGACAACCATTCGAGATTCAGACAGATGCTAGTGATTACGCCATTGGTGCAGTTCTCTTACAACATGGTAAGCCTATCACATTTCATTCTGAGACATTTAATGGTGCTGTTGTGAATTATCCTACATATTATAAAGAGTTGTATGTGTTGGTACAAAGTGTCAAAAAATGGAAACACTATTTGATGGGCAAAGAAACAATTTTTCATATCGACCATCAGCCTTTATAGTACTTGCAGTCACAAAGTAAATTGCAGCAGTCACGACATTTCAGATGGATGGGTTTCCTACAACAATTTCACTTGGTAATAAGGTACAAGAAAGGTATTTACAATAATATTGTTGATATTCTTTCAAGGCCTATTATTAGTGCTAGTACTTTACTTAAGAATGATTCTATTGTACATGAGAGCTACATAGAACAGTATGCATCAGATGTTGATTTTAAGGATGTGTATGCTAACTTGAGTGAAGGGAATCATGTTGAGGAGAATGATTATCATTTGCATAATAATTTTCCGTTTCATATGGGCAAGTTATGTATACCACAGGGGGAGAGACTAAGCATCATGAGAGAAGCTCATTCTTCTCTTATAGCTGGACATTTCGGGGTAAGAAAAATGGTGGCACATTTACAGAGGTATTGTTATTGGCCTTGCATGGTAGAGAGTGTTTCATGTTTCATTAGAGGTTGTTCATTATGTGCTACAAGCAAGCCTAGAACAGCTTATTTATACTCTAGAAATGCTTGTGACTTTCTGAATGCAAATGTATCACGTATAGCAACCATAGATACAGAGATGCAGCGGAAATAATTCTTCAATTTATTAATAAAAGAATGACTACAATAAGCTTACAAACATAATGGAAGCAAGCTAGGGCGCTGGTAGCGTATCTCTGAGAAGAGATGTAGCGTACGCAGGCCTCTAAACTGTGTTACATTGAGGCTCGCAGGCCTATTACAGACATAATGGAAATATATGAGCTAGGGTACTGGCAGCGTATCCCTGAGAAGAGATGTGGCGGCTACCAGCCCCTGAACTGTGTTACAATATAGGCATGATCAGAACAAGCGAGCTAGGGCACTGGTAGCGCTTATCTCTGAGAAGAGATGTATCGGCTCCCAGCCCCCTGAACTGTGTTACAATGAGGCTCGAGGGCCTATTTATTGTTGAGAAACAATGTAGAATCCGAAATGTCCAAAACCCTAACCGTAGGAGATGAAGCGCCAAAACTGTGGGCCCCGTTTGGGTAAATTGGTGGTTCAACTTCCAGGGGACGTAACTTTGGCATCCAATCTCCGTTTGACGCGCTCAATAGCTCGTTAGAAATATCTATCCGAGGAGTACAATTTTTGAATGAGCAACATCGGTCCGTGGACCCATGTTGCTCTCCATTTTCCCAAAAAACATCGTTTAGGGCCTCAAAACGGCTCCGGAAGTTTAAGACCCGAAAAACTGCTAAAAATAGTAAGTTGTGCCGAAACTTACAAACTGAAATAACTGATGGTGGGGGTTCAAATGGACTCGATGGGTGGCCACCAATATCCACCTGAATTATTAATGCCCCAAAACGGCTCCGGGTGTGCAGGACCCGAAAACCTGCTATAAATAGTAAGTTGTGCTGAAGCTGAAAAACTGAAAGAATTGATGTTGCGGGTCCAAATGGAATAGGTGGGAGGCCACCGATATCCACCTGGATCATTCCTCCCTCCTTAGGAAGCAATGGTCTCCATTACGTTAAGTTCGTCCATGGGGGGGGAAAATTTTGCTGAACTTGGTGTTGGATTTAGATGTGCCACCGGTGGGTAGCCATTGAAGGATCTGAAAAAAAAAAATTTGTCCATCATCGCGTTACTCTGTTTCTCGAGGGCGTCCTCGAGCACTATTTTGATAGGATCTCCCCGCTCCTCGTCTTCTTTCCTTCCGCCTTGTGGGGTCAGCCGGGGTTGCGAGGTTGAACTCCTTATACCCCTGGGTCATGCTGGGGGGACATGTATCATAAACAGAAAGAGCACACTTCTGATACCACCGATCTGCATTTTATGTGAACTAACATACTACAAGTATAACCATAGATACAGAGATGCAAATGAAATAATGCTTCATTTTATTAATAAAAGAATGACTACAATAGAAAGCTACAAACATAATGGAAACAAGCTAGGCGCTAGTATGCTGGTAGCGCATCTCTCAGAAGAGATGTAGCGCACGTGTGGCTCGAATCAACGGTTACATTATGGCTCGCAGCCCATTACACATGTGGAAATATATGAGTTAAGGTAATGCGCCGTATCCTTAGAAGAGATGTGGTGGCTACCAGCCCCTGAACTGTGTTACAATGTAGACATGATGGAGATGGGGCGAGCTAGGGCACTGGTAGCGCTTATCTCTGAGAAGAGATGTATCGGCTCCCACCCCCCTGAACTGTCTTACAATGAGGCTCGAGGGCCTATTTATTTTTGAGAAACAATGTAGAATCTGAAACGTCCAAAACCCTAACCGTAGGAGATGAAGTGCCAAAACTGTGGGCCCCGTTTGGGTAAATTGGTGGTTCAACTTCCCGAGGACGTAACTTTGGCATCCGATCACCGTTTGACGCACTCAATAGCTCGTTAGAAAGATCTGTCCGAGGAGTACAACTTTTGAATGAGCAACATCGGTCAATGGACCCATTTTGCTCTCCGTTTTCCCAAAAAGCGTCGTTTAGGGCCTCAAAACGGCTCCGGAAGTTTAAGACCCGAAAAACTGCTAAAAATAGTAAGTTGTGCCGAAACTTACAAACTGAAATAACTAATGGTGGGGGTTCAAATGGACTCGATGGGTGGCCACCAATATCCACCTGGATTATTAATTCCCCAAAACGGCTTCGGGTGTGCAGGACCCGAAAACCTGCTATAAATAGTAAGCTATGCTGAAGCTGAAAAACTGAAAGAATTGATGATGCGGGTCCAAATGGAATATGTGGGAGGCCACCGATATCCACCTGGATCATTCCTCCTTCCTTAGGAAGCAATGGTCTCCATTGCGTTAAGTTCCTCCATGGGGGGGTAAATTTTGCTGAACCTGGTATTGGATTTGTATGTGCCATCTAAGTGCGCCCACAAGGATCCGAAAAAAATAAATAAAAAGTTATCCATCATCACGTTCCTTTTTTTCTCAAGGGCATCCTCGAGTAAGATTTTGATAGGATCTCCTGCTCCATCATCTTTCTTTCCTTCCGCCATGGGGGGTCGTCAGGGTTGCGAGGTTGAACTCCTTATACCTTGGCCACATTGGGGATATGAAACGAAAAACAGAGAAAAAGCAGACCCGCTCTGATACCACTGATCCGGATTTTATGCAGGAATGCAACAGAATACAGATATAACCATAGATACGTGAGATGCAATGAAATAATGCTTCATTTTATTAATAAAATAATGACTGCAATAAGCTTACAAACATAATGGAAATAAGCTATGGCACTGGTAGCGTATCTCTGAGAGAAGATGTAGCGTACGTAGGCCTCTGAACTGTGTTACATTGAGGCTCGCAGGCCTATTACAGACATAATGGAAAAAAGAGCTATGGTACTGGCAGCGTATCCCTGAGAAGAGATGTGGCGGCTACCAGCCCTTGAACTATGTTACAATGCAGACATGATGGATATGGAGCGAGCTAGGGCACTGGTAGCGCTTATCTCTGAGAAGAGATGTATCGGCTCCCAGCCCCCTGAACTATCTTACAATGAGGCTCGAGGGCCTATTTATTGTTGAGAAACAATGTAGAATCCGAAACGTCCAAAACCCTAACCGTAGGAGATGAAGCGCCAAAACTGTGGGCCCCGTTTGGGTAAATTGGTGGTTCAACTTCCCGGGGACGTAACTTTGGCATCCGATCTCCGTTTGACGCGCTCAATAGCTCGTTAGAAAGATCTGTTCGAGGAGTACAACTTTTGAATGAGAAACATCGGTCTATAGACCCATGTTGCTCTCCGTTTTCCCAAAAAAGCGTCGTTTAGGGCCTCAAAACGGCTCCGGAAGTTTAAGACCCGAAAAACTGCTAAAAATAGTAAGTTGTGCCGAAACTTACAAACTGAAATAACTGATGGTGGGGGTTCAAATGGACTCGATGGGTGGCCATCAATATCCACCTGGATTATTAATGCCCCAAAACGGCTCCGGGTGTGCAGGACCCGAAAACCTGCTATAAATAGTAAGTTGTGCTGAAGCTGAAAAACTGAAAGAATTGATGCTGCGGATCCAAATGGAATAGGTGGGAGGCCACCAATATCCACCTGGATCACCATGGGAAAGTGTTTCTATGGATTTTTTTGGAGGTCTACCATTATCTAGAAAGCAACATGATTATATTTATGTAGTAGTTGATCGTTTTAGCAAGATGTGTATTCTTATGCCATGTAAGAAATCTATAACTGCTGAACAAACTGTTGATTTATATTTTCAACATGTATGGGTTCATTATGGCTTGCCTACTTCTATTGTTAGTGCCAGGGATTCCAGATTTGTTGGGAATTTTTGGTCCAATTTATGGAAGATGATGGACACGAAGTTGAAGAAGAGAACTGCTTTCCATCCACAAACAGATGGCCAAACAGAGGTAGTGAACAGAGCCATTGTACATCTTTTGAGAGGTTATTGCAGAAAGCATCCCAAGCTTTGGGATGAGCACTTGCATTACATTCAACATGCTTACAACCGGGCCAAGCGCTCTTCTACAAATACTTCACCTTTTGAAGCTTTCTTTGGGTATTTGCCTAAGTCACCATTAGATTTCATTCTTGAGAAGGATGTGGCCATTGATAGACATAGTGACATTTACAAAGCTCACATGTTCATTGAAATAATTCAGCTCATACATCAGCAGGTTCAAGAATAGCTTGAAAAAAGTCAAGGCAAGTACAAGGAGAGACATGACAAGCACAGAGTTGATCATAAGTTTCAAGAAGGGGATGAAGTATGGCTGCATATTAGTAAGGAAAGAATGCAAGGAGAAGGTAAAAATTTGAAGCCTATTCGTTATGGTCCATTCAAGATCCTTAAACAAGTTGGAAATAATACTTTTCAATTAGATTTGCCATCATATATGCAAATGTATTCCGTTGTGAATGTGGAAAATTTACGTTTGTATGAACCTCCTTTAATTGCTGATTATGAAAGTGACATTCAGCTACCATCCATAGAGGATTTCTCGCCAGAATTTTTGGATGAGTTGAATGAGGATGCTATCCTTGACAGAAGGACACGCACTTCAAGGAAGGGAAATGTTGATTATGTTCGGGTTGGTCTTAAAGGCAGCAAACCGAGTAAGGAAAAGTGGATTGAGGTGGAAAAGGTGAGGGACCTATACCCTCATCTTCTTAACAGGTAATTGAAGGGTTTTGGGGTCCAAAATCTTCCCAATGGGGAGGTTTGATCAGGTGATCATGTTTTAAGTTGAAAAAATGCTAAAAATTGGAACTACTCAGAATTGGCAATAAATTGATTGACCGGATAGTGTTCATCATTGCGATCCTAACGCCGATGTCGGATGTGGAAGATATTCAAGTTTTAATTTGCCCAGTAACCTTCAAAATAGGACCTTTGAAATTAAAATTTTGTCATCTTCATAAAATATTTTATGGCAAAAAAATTCATTTTTTAATGAGGTTTTAGTGGCCTATCAGAGGGTGCCACGTGGCCCCAGGCCAAAGGGTAAAATTGCTGGTCAAAAAAATTTTGTGTTGGAAAAATTTTCATGGGTCAGCCCCGACCCGAGCTGAATGCTACGGGTCAATCGGGCTCGACCCGACCCGAACGGGTCACAAGTCACCCGTGAACGAACAATCGTGAAAATATGGTTGGAGCTTAACGCAGCGTGTAGCATTGAACCGGGTCAAATTTGGTCGAACGGGCAGTGTTTTCACGTAACTTCGGGTAGAGTTTACACGTCTCGTGCAGAGGATACACAAAAGACCGAGCAGATGTGAACGATTCAGGTTGAAAGTTTGGACATGAACACGTTTGGGTCACAAAAAATGATCGAGCATTGTTTATGGCTTAGCACTCGGGTGCTAGCACATTTACCACGGGACCTCCAACCCATGACCATGGGCGGGGGGCTTAAACACTAACCGCTGGTAGTTTAACAGTCCGAAAAGTCCGCATGTGAACGCGCCCAACCGTTACATTAAATGTCGATCTAACCATGCAGCTAAATTGGGGCGCACCACCAAATCCGACAGAGTTAGCCATTTTGTCGGAGTTATTTGCAGTCCTCCCAACTTTGGTGGAGGTTTTTTAGGCCAAACTGGACAAATGTTGTTTTGATCATAACTTTCACATTATTGAACCTTTTTGGACGAAATTTTAGTCAATTTCTACTATTCTGAGCATTATGGAGCCATTGGAATAGGTTTTAGAGCCAAAAGAGGTGTATTTAATCCATTTTTACTTTATAGAAGCTTGGAGAGCCATTAAGGCCCTGGGGGAAATGGAGCTGCATTGGACTACACTTCACTGTTTTAGGTGAAACAAGAGTCATTATTAGCTTCTTTATGCATTTTGAATTCATTTTAATAGTTTTTTTGGTCTGTTTAGGCCTTCTTCTCACTGTATTACCAATTTGAGCATCATAATATATCAAGGATATGCCCATTGGGAGCCTTGGACCGGGCAAATGTAGCCCAGGAGGGGTGAACTAACTCATCATGTTGTTGTGTGTTTATGGTGAAGTTATTATGCTATGTTATTCAGATTAAAGTTGTTAAACAGTAAATTAAAACAACACTCCCTCACACCTAAATTCATAAATAGTTACCAAAAACACTTTGTTTTACTTGCAAGACCATACAAACACTTTGCACACTTAAATTAATGGAAATGAATACTTTGAAAAACAGTACAAATACTTTCATTTTTAGATCAAACAACCCTAGAAATCATTCTCTCCTTTCTTTGATCTCTAAAAAGGGCGCAAAATGAGTGTATTTTCCACATATACAGTGATAAACTCGCAAATATAAGCCAAGGGTTCAAATTTTCTATTCAAAAAATAATGTTGTGTAGCTACACAATGACCCTATGAACCTCTGACAAACACCTCTCCCTCTTTTTGATCGCCAAAAGGGGAAAAAGACTAATTTTTATAACATATACATTTTGAATCGGGCCTTAAGAGATAGGGTTTGCCCCTCTACACTCAAAGTAATGTTGCAACTCATTAATAGACGAGTTGCTTTTAAAACATTAGGGCATGCCCAACCCAAGGTCAAATCCATCGGTGTTGTGCCATTTAATTATACTCCACACACATACAATTTATAAACAATAGTGGTCAAACCAATTACAACCCCCGTCACATAGTTTATTCATTGTTGCATTGAAATATAACGTTGTTTTGTTTGGGAGGTCATGGGGTCAATGTTATGCAGATAA
>JAXQQM020068784.1:0-76337 GCA_034641835.2 Pinus albicaulis
ATCAATTTTCACTTAGCAACAATCTCTTATCATTCTTAGTCTCTCCTTACCACTCAAAAAGGTTCAACTACTTATAGCATTTTAGCCTATGCATCCAATGGTCCGCAAAGCCATGGTTTGCGGACTCTTGGTCTACCCTTGACCCATTTACAATGCTTTTGGGGCTTTGACCCACCCCAAAACCCCTGCGTTAGACTCAATATAATAAAAAAATACACAAAATGGACCAGTTTTGCAGCTTGCAAGAGACCCTGTTCCAACACCTTCTGAATCACTACTAGAATGAATTGTCTACTTACCTTTACAATTCGGTAGATTTTTCGACATTTTCTCAGGATGTAAGGACCAACATCGATCTTCTATGTGACCCTTCTTTCCACAATATTCAAATATTGGTTGATCAAATACAAATCCTTCGTATTGGGGTCTTTCTTGAACTGATATTAGCTGGAGTCTACCTTGGCCATGGTTTTTGAGGCCTTGTCCTTGCTGATATCCCATTTTTTTCATAACTTCATACCCATTCCTTTGCTATGTTTCTTGAAAGTTCTAATCTAATGATCGCTTGAAGCCTCTTCCTTATTTGTCTCCATATAGTTTTCATGAGACGCTGGTATGTAAGAAAGTTCCTTAGAAGGTGAGGAAAAAGTACCAATTGCTTCTTCCACTGACTATGCATTTGAAGTAGTAGATGGAGATGAAATGTATTCATCTAACCGATGAAGTCTTCTTCCTTCATTTTCTCCAATAATGGATGGAACTCGATCTGAGAGACTTCCCCTCTTTAGATTTCCCTACATGGCTTCGATCCTCACTTGCATGCTTTGTTTCTCTTCTTGCAATGATTACATCATGCGTTGCAATGCAGCGTTCTCCTACTGATATTGCTAATTGAATTCTTCCTATTCTTGTAGAAAAATTTACTTCGTGCTTTTACCCATCCTTGCAATCTGGTCATAACCTTCTCTGATACCAAAAATGATTCGAAAATTAAGGATCTTCCTCTGACACTTTGCAAGCTTTAAAATGGGTCTTTAAAACAACCTGTTTATGTGGTGTTCCTTCAAGAATGAATTAGCCCTCATGTGCAATTTATTTATAATAAACATAACACACATATATTTCAAGCAGACATCAATAATATCAACACAAAGTTTGATGACGGATTTCACCCCTCCTAGGCTACGTCTTCGGGCCCTGTCGAAAAGGCTAGGACGCTCATATTTCAGTGTTAAAAACGAGGTACATAAATATGTTGATTACAATGTGGCTATTTCCCCTTCTATAATCACAAAATTGCACTTGATTAGCTACTAATCAGACAACGTCATGTAACTGTTTCAAACCAACTTGTAACTGAAGCTTAGCCTCTTCAGTCTGAGAGGGATCTCTCAAAGGGTTTAATGATATTTGATAATGATGAAACTAGATGGATAACTCTACTTGGAAAATAACTTGCTTGTGATGTGTATAGGTTGAAAAGAGTACAATTCTGCAACCATTGGGCTTATGGAGTCAAAAAATCAGTAGTTCAGTGGTAAGGTCTCTTGACATGGAAGCTGATGCAAGTAAGAGTTTTTAGCAAAGGTAAATCACACATGGAACATGAAATAACACAACCATTTCATCGATAAAGGAAGTCAGAGCATACACCTACGAATTCTGAGTATTAAAGATGAAAACCACTGGTACACATAGAAAATATAGATTAGATCAGCACTAAAAACTTAATGAGAATCTTAGGTTGGTCAATAAAAAGTCCTTTGTATTACAAATATCAGTCAAATTACATAAAGCTGCAGTATTGAAAAAAATCTCCAAACCTTTACAATTTCGAATGTCTGCCCTTTAATAGACCTTGTTACATGAGAGATGATCTACCTTGTTATCACAAAATTGGACCTGATAGGCTGCTTGATCAGACAATATCATGTAACTATTTCAAACCTAATGCTTTGAATGAGGCTTAGCCTCCTCAGCCTGAGAGGGCTCTCTCAAGGGTTAAAGATATGGATAAAATATAGATGGCTATCTCTATTTAGGAAGTGAACTGATAAAATGATAGATGTAGGTTAAGAATCACATTAGCATGTATACATTGGGCTTATGGAGTCGAAGAAATTCAGTAATTTAGTGAATCTACTTAACATGGAAATTGAGGCATATCTGAGTTTTAGTCATAAGGTACACACACATGAAACTGTAAAAACACAGTCAGTTCAATTATATAGGAAGTCAGAGCATCTAATAGATTAATTCTGAGTAATATAGATGAACACCACTGCAATGAGATATATAAGAGATGCAAATAGAATAGGAAAACACTAAAACTCCTTTTGAATCTCAAGTTGGTCAAGTAGAAGATCTCTGTATTAGCTGAAAACCAGTCAATTCACAACAAGCACAGTTTTGCCAAAAATATCCAACCCTTGAGAAATTCGACCTCTTGGTCTTTAATAGACATCTTACAACCTGAGATGATCTACCTCTAAGCTAGATACATTTAATTTCAATTCCTTCACACCTTGCATAACCATAAAACATGGAATTTATTACAAAAATATACCTATCCTACTTAACAGTCCTATTCCAAAAAGGACTCAAACTCCTTATCACTATCTATAACAACCTTATCTATTTAAATTTACATCATTGCCAAGTGTATCATCACATGTTCGAATCTAGATGATGGGCTTCATTTCTTCATGACCATTTTGCCGACCTCCACCAAAATAGGAAACAATACCCTGTTTTTTAGGTATAAGATCTTTTGCATTCTTTGAACATTCTGACCATCATGTAATCTTGATTTCATGGTCCTTAGCTGTTGGAAGTTGGATTAACATGTCCCATAACTCATCCCTAGCCTCCAGCTGCCTAAAACCGCTTTAAACACTGCTCAAAATGTTATAATATCCTGCGCTACGAAAACATAGCAGTTTCGTAGCGCTTTTTGTAGCGCTGCCATTTCAAGTCTTTATCCTACAAAAATTTCAATTCTTTCCAATGCATCATTTTAATTACCCTTTAATACATCTTCCATAGAAAATTGAGTTCCTAGCTCTGTCTTCAACCCTTTCAAATTTGATCAAAATAAGAAAGAAAAGTAGTTACAACAGTTTCGTAGCGCTTTTCTGCTTTTTTACACTGAATTCGCTACGAAACTGCTGAGTATGCAGATTCTTCAAAAAATTTCCAAGGGAAAACTATGTTTGCCTCCAAAAATCAAAACACAACATGTCTTTAGTATTTACAATTCATACAAACTGTAAACCCACTTAATTCTAGCTCTCTTGAGGCCTTCCTTCTTCATTTACACTTGGTTGAGCTATGGGTTCTTCTATGACTGTCATTTTAATGCCTCTACTCTTTAACTCATCATGAATCAACTCTAGCTATTGCTCTAAATATTTCACCTGGTCTTTAAGTCTTCTGTTGGTAGCTCTCAGATGAGTGTTTACTATTCTAACAAATTTAGCTTCTTTTATTGCTGTAACTGTCCATTTGAAAAATTGCTCTGCATTACTTAAGTTTTCAGAAGAAAAATCAACTTGTCCTTCCCACATTGCCTTCATCCTTTTAAATAGTACTTTTTCAACACTGTGTTTTCTAGCTCCTTTTTCATGACAACAACTTCCTGGTTTTCTAACCTTAATTTCTCTTCAAGGCACCGAAACTCTGTTCTCTCTGTTATTTTCTCTTTTCCCCCTTTTGTTCTGCTGATTGTATGCTTCACTGTAGGTGATGAAAGATCAAAAATTTCTTTAGGAGATTTAGTTGTCCTAGTGGGTATTTGAACTTCCTTGCTTCTCTCTATCAATTTCCTAGCATGCCTTGTCATAGGCTTTTTTGCTTGAAAAATAAACCCTGCATCTTCCCCCTAAAACTCTAGCCTCTTTGTATACTTGGCCTTTTTCAGCTTATGCTCATCTCCCCCTATGAACTCAGCTTGGACAATGGGTGTTTCCTCTATGTCAATGGCATGAAGAATATCCTTTAGATTCCCCTTTGTTACTGGGCTGTTTTCTGTAACAACTGTCTTTCCTTTCAATTCCATTGCTTGGCTTCTTGTTACTCTTTTTGTTCCCTATTTTCTGACAATTTGCTTCTATTTTTCATTTTTGACAACCTTTGATCTTTGTTTTGTAGGTGAGAGAGTTGGTGCCTCAAGCATTTGCGTTTGCTCTGGCCCTTTCTCAGTTTTCTTTCTTGGCTTCAGTTTTGCAGTTGCTTTTTGTTTTGCAACCATAGGTTGGCTTGGTTCTTGCTGCTGTGATGATGGAACTCCTTTAGCTTTAGGGTTTCTTACAAGAGTTAGGGTTTCCAGCTCAAAATCATTAATAAACAAGAATGATGACCAATCTCTTCCTATCTTCTGAAGTTCATCTAAAATTAATAATTTCATTAAGCCATGATGAGATAAGGATGTTTCACTCCCTTTAGAATTTTCTTGAACTTTATCATCCATCTTTGCAAGATTCCTGCAGATAAAAAGGTAAATCAAGTGAAATCTTACGAATGAAGTGTACAAGCAATTTGAAATGATATGAATAAACCTTGTGATATATGCCTTCACAGGTAAAATATTTTTGAATGTTGCGCAACAATTTTGAATAGTTATCTTTGATGTAACTTCTAGGGATAACATTATTAAGGTCCATGTCTATGTGCTCAGGTTTCATGAACTCTTTATACTGCTCCATATCAAATTTGAAACCTTTGAACTAGGTTTCTTGACCTCTTGGTATCTCTGTAACAGCAGCAATGACCTCTGGTGTAATAGACACACTTAGCATCCCGAATTTAGTGGTTGTTCCATTGAAATTCATAAAAAATTCCTTGGACACCTGTGTGTGACATCCCTGCAACTTCTCACAAAACCGTAGGCAACCTACTCTTCTGAATGCTTCCATCACTGTTGGGTCTTCAATTATTGCCTTCATGTCTTCAGGTTCATGCCTTAGGTATTGTCCTCCTCTGTGAATTTTTCTTTCCTCTGCCATATTCTTCAGAAAATCTTTCAGCCTCGCTTGATATGGATGTATCAGCCTCGCTTGAATAAATTTCTCAGCCTTGCTTGATAAATGTATCAG
This sequence comes from Pinus albicaulis, assembly GCA_034641835.2. Taxonomy (NCBI): domain Eukaryota; kingdom Viridiplantae; phylum Streptophyta; class Pinopsida; order Pinales; family Pinaceae; genus Pinus; species Pinus albicaulis. Next base: position 5,094 of record JAXQQM020068784.1, read on the forward strand.
CCTTGCTTGATATGGGTGTAGTAAAACCTTTGTATGAACCAGCCACGGGTTTGGCTTGACACTCAGAGCTCAGACATTTCGAATGGAGGCAAAAGGATGAGAATGAATAATTAGGAAATATTTTGAAATTTTAAATGTCCTCTCATAACTAAAATGATGCCTCATTCATAACCTATAATGACCATGATGACTGCAAACGTGGGTGTGTACTAAAATTTCATCATTACATGACTCGACATGCCATTATCCTACCCTTTCCCAACAATTTCTGACATTTGCCAACTAAACTGACAAAACAGCTACAAAACTGCACTTTCGTAGTGCCTGCAGTGCAATTTTTCCTGTTTGCGCTACAAAACTATCAGCGCTTTCGTAGCGCAAAATGACTTTTTTCAAGGAGTGGCGCTACGAAATTGTAATTTCTCGGCTAATTGGACAGTTTTGACACAAAACTCTGGGAAATGAAATACAAATGGAAAATGATGAATGTTTGACATGAAAGAGCTTTAAACAAGGCTTAATCTGAACCTTAGGATGAGCTTTAAACCATAAAAAATCTAAAACGTTCCCTTGATCAAACCTAAATTGACTCCTAAAACCCTATTTTGATTCATGAAATTTTGTAACCTTGTCAAAATGATGTTTTGAAATTTTCGGGTGATAACAGTGTGTAAGAGATTTGATAGAAAGAGTTATGGGTTATTAACGACATTGAATGGGTGCAATGTTCAAAATATTGATATCTACTTGAAGCGTGTTTTGAATAATAGAGCACTGGATTTTGATTGTGATGTTTTAACTCTATTCATCTCAGATTTGAGTTTACTCTTTTCACTCGAATTTATGAAACCGCCTAATGAAGTGAGAATAACTGGAATGACAAAGAAGGGCAAGGAAATTTCCCAAATGACCGTTGCAGAAGACACAAACATGCCTCCATTTTTCTCAGACACAACCTGCAACAAGGATTGCGATAGTTCTTCATGGGAAGCAATGTACCACCTTTTTGAGGAAGAACAACCAAGATAAATAGTCAAAACAGTAACAACAGATGCAACAGTTTCCTCAGACCCCTCCTACTTTGACATTGCATGTTCATTTCTTCACATAATAGAAACGAGGACGTTGCATGTTCGTTCACTAGAGAGGATTTATGGATAATGTACCACTTGCCCATGCCGCAGAAGAATTATGATAAAGATTTTGTCCAAATATTTACAAAGAAGAATACAGACCTCATGAAAGTGATAATGGGATGGAAAGATGATCAAGGCAAGCTAAATCGGGATAAACTTGGTATGTAACCGATAACATAGTTACCCTCCCCTTATTGCTGTGTAGCTTGAATGATATGTAGGTTTTTTTCTAAACTAGATACCACTAGGTTTTCCATAGATTGGATTCCTTTTATTGACGCAATCGTCAATTCCTCTATTATGAATTGGGCGAGCATTCTATCTGGTAATTTAGCCAGAACTATCATGGATTACAGAAGAAAAAGAAGTGTTTCCGCTAGAACAATACCTCCCTTCTACATGATTGCTTACATTATGGATGCAATTTGCTTTTGTTCAAGCTTTCTGATCATGGGATGGAAATGGACAAGCTAGGACCCCACTCCAATTCATATTTACCATAGAGCCCTTTGGGAATCTAATTTGAAATGGAGTTATGGTACCCATCCATTAGATTATATTTAATGAAAAAGCCCCTAGGATTTATAAGGAAGCTAGCACAAACATTTTACCAGTTGCTAGATGGTTTTTTGAAGAAAATTTCACTTATATCAGAGTTTTTGGGAGTTATTCTTCCCCCCATATTTTGCCTTATTATGTTCCTGATAAGATCCTAGCTAGGGAAATTGCCTACCAAATTCTAGTAAGCGGCGTGTATTGAAAATGCATCCAATCAACTCAGTAAAATAGACTTTGAGAATTTTCAAGCATATAGAAGTAAAAGGCTAGAAATAATCCCTTTAGACTTGTTATTTATTGAAGATGCCAACTGGCCAACTCCTAGTATAGTTTGGATAATGAGGCTAAGGATATGTCAGAAGATGAATCTCAAGAGAAGTCAAATCATGAGTCAGGACAATCACAACATAATTCTCAGGCTTCAGATCACTCTGACAATGAATATGAGAGCAGGAATGAGAGTCCTGAGAAAATAATTGAGAAAGTGATTAAAGGGATTTAGATGCAAACGGTAGGAGAAATTAATGGAGCCAAATCATCTTCTCAAGAATTTAAACATATCCATAATACACCTGAGAAGACAGAAAAGGTTCAATAAAAATATTCGAAGAAAGAATGGGAGAAGTTTTCTAAGGCACTAGAAACACCACCACCACTAACGCCTAATGTTGATGAATCAACAAGTTTCCAAACTCTAGAGCATTCCAAGAAATTAGTGGAAACTGAAATTCCACTACAACAGGTACCAGAAGTTCATGATTAAGAGATCATCATGGCATACCCTACAAAAGTAGATTGTTTTAAATATTGAAGAGATACCTGCACTTGATGTCTTCTACAATCTGAGTCATAAGGATGTAGTTAAGAGAATAAAGAGAAGAAAGAGAAGAAGAATTGATGAATCTGTTTCAAATATTATAGATGAATCTGTAGATGTTCTATGGAAAGACCCTTTGGCTGATCCTACAGAAAATTTGACGAAGTTATCACAATTCGCAGGAGCATATGCTCTTGCTACCATTAACAAAGCTATAAAGGTACAACTTCTACTTAAGCAAAAAGAGGACAAAGTTCAAGATTTGGAGAATCTACTAGAATAGGAAAAGCTTAATTCCAGCAAGCAGATTGAAATGAAGATGTATCAATTTCGAAAATATTTTGAAAGCCTAAAGTTACAGCACTAGGTGAAAATTACAGAGAAAGAAACACAACTTGAAGCAACAATGGACAAATTGAAAATTCAGCCAGCCTATATAGTACAATGTCATCAGTTAGAAATGTTATCTACAAAAAGGATCCATGAAGAGTCACCAGAAGTACAAGGACTAGTTCAGAAACACGAAAAATTATTCCAAGACCTGCCAATGAAAATGCCTCTTAATAGGGAAATCGAACATACAATAGAAGCCAAGGCAGGATCAGACCCTATCAACATCAAATCTTATCACTATCTGCATCACCAAAATATTGAACTCGAGAAGATGCTCTAAGATCTTTTAAAATGTGGGGTCGTCTAAAAAAGAAAGAGCCCGCCTCTCGGGAAACCCAAGCATTTGTCAACAATGTCCATCATTACGTATGCTTTGAGGACAAAGCATCTTTTGAGAGAGAGGCAATGTTATGTATAATTTATTAATTATTATTTAAATGTAGTTGTCTTAGGTTTATTAAGTGAAAGGGCATGATCAAAGATCATGCCTCTTCACCAAGGGACACCGTGAGGCTGTATTTAAAGCCTTGGTGATCCCCCATTGTAATCATCTCATCTTTTTTATCAATAATAATATATACATTTCCAGTTAAATCTGAGTTTTTATACTCCAAACTACCCCAAAATTTTCTAATCATTTCATTTATATACTTTTGCTTCTGAAGCATCTTATGTTGCTGGGTTAACACAAATCAATGATCAAAATATTGAAGCACCCATTTCCTTATTTAGTTCAAATCTCCAAGGTTCTGAACTAAATTATTCAAAATTGGAAAAACAAGCCTTTCTGTTTACAAATATTTAAACCATTTAGACCTTTTCTCCTAAAGACACACACCAAGGTAATACTTCCATTTTCGGCAGTAAGGAAACTGCTTATTCAAAAGGAACTGGGAGAAAAGAGGGAAAATTGGGTTACTGCTCTGCAGGAATATGAAATTGACATAAGATTAGGAAAAATTGTCAGAGGTAAAGGTCTCTGCAGATAACTATAAGGAGCATCCAACATATCAGATGATGAAGATTCAGGTAACACTATACACATTGATGAGGTAAGCCTGAATGACTCTGAATCACAATAATATGATCTCATATTTTATTTAAAAAATGGATATGTTGAAGTCCAACAAGAAATTGTAGCACCTACACTAGTGTGGGACCAATAGGTCCAAGCAGCACCTACACTAGTGTGGGCTAAATATGGTGCAGTGTCTATTTTAATTTTCCCTTAATTAAAATGGACAATAAAATGTAATCTTATATCATAATCACTTTTAATAGTTAACCGAGTGTGATAAACTCAGTTAGCTCATGTATTTCGAGTTGAGGGTGGTTGGTGAGGCATGCATAGTAATTATATTAGTTATGGAGTTCGAATTGCAGTTGGTGCATTAGTTTAATGCATAACTAATCAATTAACTCAATTAGGTGAGTTAGAGTCAGTTGAACTAGTTGTAACTGTTTGTTGCACTAGTGAGAGATCAAGTGAATTAAGTATTATTTAATTCATAATCAGTGATCTACCATGCAACTGATGATTTACTATTACTATCTGCATGCATGTCAGTTCTAGTGGAGACCCAGTTGAGACAAAGGTGAAAGGGAGATTAACTATCAGTTGTGTGATTAGTAGGTTGCTTTCATGAAACCAGACATCCATTGGATTTAACATCATCCTTACATAGTTTAGGAAGGCCAAAAATCATAAATAATAGGGATTGCATTCGTCAGGAATTGCGAAATCAAGGCAGGCTGTTTAGAGGCTGAGAATTGGCTAACATTGGTCAGTTTTGTCCAGGACAGTGCGAGACAGTTAGCAGAGTGCAAGAGACTCTTGTGAGAAGAGTGCATTGTAATTGTTTCAGGATTCCATGGTTAATATACAATATAATATAGAGGTGTTTTGAGCAGCAAGCTTTCCCCAAGAAATTATATGTGTTGTGGTTTGATTTGATTCTTTCTTTGCTTCATGTGATTGACGATTGTGTTTAATTTCCACAATTGATTTGTAGAAGAGATTCAATATCTAGCTTTAGTACACTATTAGATTGGATTGAATCCATGATATTCATATTGTTTGTATAATTTATACATGGTATCAGAGCACAAGAAATCACTATAGTGGAGGAGAAGCTGAGTTTGTGACAGAATAGAATTTGAATTTGTAGAAGACATTCTTGGTGCTACAGGTGATTCAGGATTTCAATGGATTTCAATGGCTTGAGATTGGAGTATGCACTCAAAGGAAACTCTAACTATATTTCTTGGAAAGACATGATGGAGGCAGTATTGGAGGACAATGGGTTGAAAGAATTCATTGACGATGATGTTCCCAAACTTGTTGTAGCAGAAGCTGAAAATCTTGATGCTTGGAAAAATAAGGTTTCAAAGGCGGGGAGAATATTATTTGGAGGGAGTATGAGTCCACATTGTATCAAGTCTCCATGGAAAAGTGACACCATATGAAATGTGGAAAGCTTTTACAGATATATTTTAGAGCAGCAATGATCATAGGAAATTGGCACTGGAGGATAAATTCATGAAGATCAAAATGGAGAAAGGTGACTCCATGCAAAAATATTTAACAAAGTTTGTCCAAAGTCAGGATGAGCTTGGGAGCATCGGCATTATGGTTGCTGATGATGATTTGGTGAGCCTATCTCTTCTAGGAATTCCCAAGAGTTGGCATAGTTACCAGGACTCTATCAAGGGAAGGAAAAAGTTATCAGATTGGGAACGACTTTGGTCGGATTTGGCGCAATAAGAATTGAGGTGGAATACCAGAGATGGATCTTCATGAGTGAAGATGAAGAATATTGTGCTTTGGGTTCCAATGCGAAGAAGGGGAAAGGAAAGAAATTTCATTCCAAATCTGAGTTCGGTAAAGATGGAAAGAAGCGTGACAAGTCCATAGTGAAGTGTTTTCACTATCACGAGCATGGACATTATGCCACTAATTTTCCACAAAAGAATAAGAACAAGAAGGCTTCAGGATCTGCAGTTGGTGAGGCTTTAGCCTCACAATTTGAGCTTGAATTCTCACTCATTTCATGCATGGTTTCAAGTGAAATGGGATCAATCTGGTACTTGGATAGTGGTGCTTCCTTTCACATGACAGGAGACAAAGAAATTTTCAGTAGCTTGGAGGAGAAGGACCTCCAGATGCATATTGAAATGGGTGATGACGGGTGGTACAGTGCTACCGGGATTGGTACCATTAACTTCCAGAGACAGTCAGGTAAAACCTTTCAATTAAAAGATGTAATACATGTACCAGGCTTGAATAAAAATTTAGTATCAGTTGCAATGTTGGAGGATAGAGGCTATGATGTTGTTTTCAGTGAAGGAAAATATTTCCTGCGACACAAAACAATAGGACAAGCCAAAAATATTGGGATTCGAGTTAAGAATCTCTATAAAATTAATGTAGATGGTTGTGCATCATTGATGGGTATGGCAGAAAAAGTGGTGAGACGGGACGAGGGTGAGTTATTGCACAAGATATTGGGCCATCTTCACCACGGAGCCTTGAAGGTCATGCAATAGATTTCTACGGGTCTTCCCAAGGGTACACTTGTGCAGTCAGACACATGAAAGGGATGTACTATGGGGAAGTATGCAAAGGCCACTTTTTACGAGAAGGAGAACCGAGCTTCAGAAATCCTTGAGAGAGTTAACTCAGACGTGTGTGGACCATTCTCTACTGCTTTGAAAACAAAGAATAAGTACTATGTGATATTTTTTTATGACTTTTCTCGAAAGTTCTGGGTCTACTTCATGCAGAAGAAGGATCAGATGTTCTCAAATTTTCTTGAGTTCAAAGCACTGGTGGAGAAAGACAAGGGGAAGCATGTGAAGGCTCTTAGGAGAAAAAATGGTGGTGAGTACATCTCTAATGAATTCAAGAACTTTTGCAGCAAAGAAGGAATTTAGAGAGAACTGATTGCGCCTCATAACCCGAAACAGAATGAGGTCGCAGAAAGAAATAACAGAACAATTGTGGGTGCAACAAGAGCAATGTTGCATAATCAGGGTCTACCGTTGCATTTGTGGGCGAAGGCCTGCGACACAACGGTATTTGTTAAAAACTATTGTCCTCATTGGATACTTGGCATGAGTACACCAAAATAGTCTTTTACTGGTAAGAAACTTGATGTTTCACATTTTAAGATTTTTGGCTCATCTGTTTATGTGCATGTGACCAAAGACGTCAGGAAGAAGATGGAACCAACAACTGAGATTGAGATATTTGTGGGGTACACTGAAACTCCCCATAATTATCGGGCGTATTTTCCAAACAACATAATTACTGTTGTGCGATGGGATATAAAATTTGATGAGGAGAAAGCCATGTGATTGTCCCTTGAGAGGGAGTTGGATTTGCATGCAGAGGAGGAACTCTTGGTTCTGAAGAATGAACCTCAAGATGTGGAGTAGCCACATGCGGAGGTTCATGGAGTGGAAGAAAACACTCATGTAGAGTCATCCACCAGAAATGGAAGAAGGCGCACCACAAAAGCTGATAGATTGAGACTTGATGCAACAGAGAATGTAGGAGACCCTATTTCACTGCATAGACAGAGACAATATCCATACATTTTTACTAGATACATGGCTCTTATGAACAAGTGTATTGTGACAAAACCATCTTCCTTTCAAGAAGCAGTGCAACAACCAATTTGGGTTGATGCTATGGTAGAGGAGTATGACTCCATCGTCAAGAACAGTACATGAGAGATTGTCCCAAGACCGGTCAACAAATCAGTGGTTGGATCTAGATGTTTCTACAAGGTAAAGTAAGCTGCTGATGGGAGTGTGGAGAAGTACAAGGCCAGATTTGTGGCGCGAGGATTCTCACAAGTTGAGGAGATAGATTATGATGAGACTTTAGCACCAGTCGCGGGGTAATCTTCCATTAGATCCATCCTTGCACTCTCAGCACGGATGGGGTGGCGCATTCATCATATGGATGTGAAATTTTTATTTCTCAATGGAGTTATTGAGGAAGAAGTGTACATAGAGCAGCCAAAAGGTTTTAAGATCTTTAACAATGAGTCACATGTGTGTTGACACAAGAGAGCACTGTATGGGCTGAAGCAAGCACCTCGTGCTTGGTACACTCGGATTGGCATCTATTTCACCGGTTTGGGCTTCACCAAAAGTGAAGCTGATGCAAAACTGTACCAAATTGTGGTGGATGGTAAGATCTTGATTATCATAATTTATGTTGATTATATAATTTTGACAGGTGATGAGTAGCTGATAAAATCATGCAAGGAGGGTCTTGCAAGGGAGTTTGAAATGAAGGACATGGGACTCCTTCACTATTTCCTTCGTTTGGAAATATGGCAGTGGGATGGTGAACTTTTTGTTTCTCAAGGAAAGTATGCCAAAGAGATACTGGGTAAGTTTCATATGGATATTTGTAAACCCATGGACACTCCTCTTCCAGGAAATTGGAGGAAAGAGGATGCTACTTCAGGAGAAGTAGTGGATGCTACTGTCTATAGGAAGCTAGTAGGTTCACTAATGTACTTAGTGAACACCAGACTAGACATTTACTAAGCAGTTAAGCAGTTGAGTCAAGCTATGGTTAAACCGACCAAGCTCTTTTGGAAGGTGGGGAAGAATGTCTTGAGATATCTTAGGGGAACTACAGAGTATGGATTATGGTATAGATGAAAAAAGTGAGTGAAGCTTCCATGCTTCACGGATGCAGATTGGGCAGGCAATCCATCAGACACAAATAACACATTAGGATGGATCTTCAGCATAGGATCAACAATAGTTTCTTGGTACAACAGGAAGCAATGATCTATGGCACTCAGTTTAGACGAGGCAAAGTACATGGAAGCAAGTCAAGTTGCATGTGAGGCCATCTGGATGAGAAATATCCTAGTTGGTTTGTTTAGTTCTCAGATGGATCTGACAGTGATACATTGTGAAAACCAAAGTTGCATTAAAATATCTGTTAATCAGGTGTTTCATGATAGATCCAAGCACATAGATATCCGGTACCACCATCTTAGAGAATGTGTTCAGAGGCTCATAATGTTACTTCAGTACATTCCCACAGAATATCAGGATGCATATATTATGACGAAGGCGCTCACGAGGAGAAAATTTGAATACCATAGAGGCATGATTGGGGTGGTAGATAATCCCTTTCTTGTTGAGAGGGAGTGTTGAAGTCCAAAAAGAAATTTCAACACCTACACTAGTGTGGGACCAATAGGTCCAAGTAGCACCTACACTAGTGTGGGATAAATTTGGTGCAATTCCTATTTTAATTTTCCCTTAATTAAAGTGGACAATAAAATGTAATCTTATCTCATAATCACTTGTAATAGTTAATTGAGTGTGATAAACTCAGTTAGCTCATGTATTTTGAGTTGAGGGTGGTTGGTGAGGCATGTAGAGTAATTCTATCAGTTATGGAGTTCGAATTTCAGTTGGTGCATTAGTTTAATGCATGAGTAATCAGTTAACTCAATTAGGTGAGTTACAGTCAGTTGAACTAGTTGTAACTGGTTTTTTGCATTAGTTAGAGATCAAGTGAATTAAATATTATTTAATTCACAATCAATGATCTATGATGAAACTGATGATTTACTATTATTAGCTACATGCATGTCAGTTCCAGTGGAGACCCAGTTGAGACAAAGGTGAAAGGGAGATTAACTATCAGTTGTGTGATTAGTAGGTTGCTTGCAGGCAACCAGGCTGCATCCATTGGATTTCCCATGATCCTTGTGTAGTTTAGAAGGCCAAAATTCCTAAGCAATAGGGATTTCATTCATCAATAATTGCACAATAAATGCAGGTTGTTTAGAGGCTGAGAATTGGCTAAGTGTTGGTTAGTTTTGTCCAGGACAGTATGAGACAGTTAGTAGAGTGCAAGAGACTCTTGTAAGAATATTTAATTGTAATTATTTCATGATTCCATGGTTAATATACCATAGAAGATATAGGGGTTTTGAGCAGCAAGCTTTCCCTAGGAAATTATCTGTGTTGTGGTTTGATTTGATTCTTTCTTTGCTTCATGTGATTGGTTATTGTGTTTAATTTCCACAATTGATTTGTAGAAGTGATTCAATACCTAGCTTTAGTACATTATTAGATCGGATTGAATTCATGACATACATATTGGTTGCATAATTTATACAAGATATGCTCTCACATAACTCAATTATAAAAGAAAAAGAGCTTTAAGATTGAAATCTAATCAATATCAGATCATAGATAATGTTTTATTCAGAAAAAACTATGAATTTGTATTATTAAGATGCCTTGAAAAATATGAAGCATAGAGGGTTTTGTAGGAACTCCATGATGGACCCGCAGGTGGACATTTTTGAGGAGATACCTCCACACAAAAAATCCTTCATGCAGGATATTATTGGCCAACATTGTTCAAAGACGCTCATGCATATGTGAAAAAATGTACAACATATCAAACTACTGCTAGAAGGCAAAAGAAACCAACCTTACCCTTGTAGCTAATCAACATTGAACAACCTTTTGAGAAATGGGGACTGAATATCATAGGTGATATTGTTCATATAAACAACAAAAATGAATTCTCACTGCAACATAATATTTTATTAAGTGGGTGGAAGCTATTCCACTAAAGGTAGCTAACTCTGAGGCCATCATTGAATTTATCGATCAATTAATTATCACCAGGTTTGGCTTACCTAATGCACTTATGTTTGATAATGCATCTTACTTTTCAGGTAATAGTATGACTGAATTTTCTCTCAAAAGAGGTTTTGAACTTAAATGTTCCTCTAATTACTATCCCCAAGGGAATGATCTAGCATAATCAACAAATAAAAATCTCATAAGAATCATAAAAAGGAATATTGACCAGAGCCAGAAAAATTGGCATAAGTCTTTAAAAATTGGACTATGGGCAGATAGGATTACTCAAAAGGCCTCTATAGGTACTTCTCCATTCAATCTAGTTTATGGGAAAGAAGTTGTAATTCCATCAATTTTAGCTCTTCCTTCGTTAGCCCTAGTTCAATTGATTGATGAAGTACCTTCTTCTTCATTAAAATTAAGAATGTATCAAATCCTTAAACTAGAAGAGGAAGGGAAAAGGCCAAATTAACTCATGCTCAACACCAAAAGATTGTAAAAAATTCTTTCGATGCAATTTTTTTTCCCCAAAATCATTTCACATTGGAGACCTCATCCTTAACTGGGACAAGGCACATGAGGAAAACAGTAAGCATAACAAATTCCAAAGAGTTTGGCTTGGACCATTTCAGATCACAGAACAAATTGGCCCATCAAACTTCATGTTACAAGATCTTCAAGGGAGAACATATTTTCTTCCTGTCAACAGGCTGATTTTGAAAAATTATTTTCTTAGAAGATTTTTTCTTCTAAATGTATCATACTCATAATTTTATATTTTTAGAAGAAAAAATTTTGATTACATACTTTTGGCTTTTCGCAACACCTTTGAATCATTTTGTTACTTTTTATTTTTGAAGAATAATTTTTTTGAGGAAATAACTACAAACTCTAAAATTGAATGAATACTATATAACTCAGAAATTTTTTTCCATTGAAATTGTAAATTTTGTAAACCTAAAGGTTGTAAAGTCTTTTTACTTTATTATCAGTCAGAAAAGGTTCATGTTTAGAAAGTAAATACTAGTTGTCACTAAGTATCGTTAACTCTAAGTTGTCATCCAAAAACTCTGAAGGATTCAATGACTCTCCCCATCCATTTATTATGCTTTTTCTAGAGTGTAATTCAAAAATATAAAAAAACTTAAAAGGATAAGGGGTCTCATCATGAGCCTGCTTACCATGATCTTAGGAAAATAATAAAATGATATTACCACTACTGCACATCAAACTAGGGTACTGGCTCATAATTATTAAATAATCATAAGACAAGGGGTCTCATCACGAGCCAACTTGTCCAATCCAATTATAACCAGTGAATGGCATTGTCACTTTCTGGTCTCCAAGCCAGGATAATGAATTTTTAAGAATAAGAAAAAATAAATTATATGATTAAGGATTTATCGCAAAAATATTGTAATAATAGATGGATGGGGTACTGAATCATTGATGGTTATAAGGTAACCTTGTCGAGGCTATAAATTCCTGTTGGAAGCAGTGGCTCTACCTATGAAAAAATGAGAAAATCAAATGGCTAAGTTACAAAAATACACTTAATTTATCTTTTAAACTATTTGATGATTGATATAGAGGAATAAAGATGATTATTTGTGAAACGTTTATGAAAGATTAGCAATAAGATGATTTTTATTTTTATTTTTCTTTTTTCAGAGTAATTTTATTCATTCAAATATGTCAAAAACAATTTTTGTTTCCTTAATTATTTTTACTTATTTAAAGATACCAAGAAATTTATTTTTCAAAGATAATTGGTTCTTCTAGCAAGAAATTCATTTTTCAGAGATGACTGTTTCTTCCAATGAATCGCCAATTGTTGTGTTATTCAACAACACCAATTATTTTAGAATAGTTACCTTAGAAAAATAATGGGGACCCTTCTAAATTTTTTTAGAGTAGAACAAATAAAACCCTTAAGAGATTAATTCAAATAGAAATATGAATGAAATGGGTTAAAAACGTTGAGTTTTCGTTTAAAGGACACTTAAGCAAAGAATGTTAAGTAAACATATAGGTAAATCGAAATATCGCATAAAATACATATGGCTCCTAAAAATCCACTCAAAACAATTTATGATGTGAAATACAACAAAGCACTTTAATAAAGGAAAAAAGGTTTTTTTTTTCCTCGAATAATATTCCACGAGAAACAAACCGCATGACCCACTTTCACCACGTAATCATTCGCAAATCACATTTCGCATTTTTATCATGACAATATTTAAACCATCCTTAAAATTTCCCTGATGCGATATACTCTATCGCATTGCACTTTCACTACATGACCACTTCTGCCCCTTGTTCATTTTCGCCAAAATTCTGATTGCGATATTGCAATCGGCGAAAGGTAGCTCATTGACATTCTAAAAAGGTTCACACACGAATGACATCTGCGATGAAAAAATATATCATTTAAATGTTGGAATGATTGCGCGGGCACATCAACCCATGCTTTCCATTAATGTCATAACTTAAAACGGTTTTAACAGCTCATGCCTCCGAAAATTATTTGACTGCAAGAGTATTTATTTTCTGGATTATCCACGTGCCAAGTTTCATTCGCTCATTATTTCCACTATTATAGTGCTTTCTTCTTTGTAAAACATGATTGCATCTTTTCTACTTATCATTCTTGATTATTCGTAGGCGAGTCCAAATAAGCAGATCTCTTCAAAAATGTTGAAAGCTGCAAAAAAGCCAAAAAAATCATGGCACCCACAATTCCTATAGCTACTGCTAGTGAAGTAACAAAGATGCTCCCTTTATTCACAGACATGACATGCACATCAGAGAGTGGTTATTCCTCTTGGGAAGCAATTTATAGGTTATTTGAAGATGAGAAACCCCATAGGTTTGAACGAAAAGCTACTGTAGACGCTTCTGATTCTTAAAAATATACTATAGAAGAGGTCGCTAACACTTTTCTACACCAGATTGATGTGCACCCCAAAATTTTACCATATATTGATATGGTAAAATGGATAATCGACAATCTCAATATTAATGATGATAGGATATTTCAAAGCTGAAGATTTGAAGTCAATGTACCACATTCTAGACCCGGAGAAGGTCTACGATAAATAATTTCTAGAAAAATTCGCCAAAGAGAATGAATTAAAGTCAAATCCCATAAAGCAATGGAGGAGAAACCCAAACAAACATAAAAATGATGATAAGGGTATGTATTCCAATGATTCCCTTGCTAGTCCCTATTGTTATATTGCTGCAATGATGTCTATATTCTTCGATCAACCCGATACCACCAAATTCTCAGTTGAATGGGTTTCCCTTATGGAATATATTACAGATTCTTATATCATGGATTGGGGAACCATTTTTTCCATTAATATTTCCACCCAGATTCTTGAATATAGAAGGAATCATTCCATTTCTTCCAAAATATTTCCCCCATTTTACATGAGCACTTATATTATGGATGTTGTATGTTCTACCTCAAATTTTCCAACCATGTGTTGGAAATGGAATACCAAAGCCCATATTACCATTCATGTCTATCATAGTAGTCTATGGGAATCAAAATATGAAAATCATTTCCATTAAATATGCCATGGATTTATTCTCCCATTATTTCAAGTTGTGTTTAATGAAAAAGCCCCCATATTATCCAAGGAAGCTCAAGCAGACTTCTCCTCCATTGGAAAATGGTTCGATGAAGAATTATTTACCTATGTCAAAGTATTCGGAAGCTTGGCTCAACCACATGTTTTACTATTGTATGTTCCAGATAATCTTCTCGCAAGAGAAATCACTTATCAAACTGTCAATAATGGATTGACTAAGTATTTGAAGGAAGAAAAGAAAACTTCATGGCCCTCTTTTCCTATTCACTGTGGTGTCTACGCGCTAGACAACTATAAGCATGTGGGGTTAGAGGTCAATCAAATTTTAAGCTTGAAATTGTTTACAATTTCAAACAGATAATATGACCCAAACCAAGTTGCCAATGATTTCACAACTCAAGTGAAAATAAGATCATTTGTGCATGGATACGATGATTTTGATGACTTGTTTGAGTTAGTCGTTACTTATTCCACAATTCAGAAATTAGCAGCATCACACCTCAATCCAAAACAACTTTCAAAGTTCAAGAATTACATAAACAAAATATTGGGAGGGATTCCTTTAAATATATTAGAGGTATCCCAACCCATCACATAGAAAGGGCAGGAAAAAGAGAAACCACCTAAGGATATTGAATTCTTTAGAAAAACAGAAGAAGATAAGTCTGTTGAAGTTCAGACCAAGGATTCAAAATTTCCAAGTAACTTAAATGATGTATGGAAGGAATTTAATGAATAAATCCAAGGAGATCAAGAAATGGTGATCGATGATCATCAAAAAAGAGTGGAAACACCTCAAAGCAAAATTCAGAACCCATTTACTGTTGGGTCAAATGACAAGTCAATTAGCACAGAATAAGTGGAATTCATCCCGACCTACCCTACTTCAGAAATTGTATTTAAAATTGAAGAAATTCCTCCTCTAGATATATTTTACAGTCCCAGGTATAAAGCTATCATGAGCAGGCAAAGAAAAAGAAGGAGAACAAAATAGTCTCAAATCCTTGTTCCCAGAGATGTTCCTATGGAGGTAGTTTGGAAATATTCGCAAGTAGATCCTTCTTAGGATCTAACTAGTTTAAATTAGTTCACAGGAGCCTATGCATCTGCCACTATAGATAAGGCCAAAGAATTTGAAAAGTTATCAAAGAAAAGGATGAAATATTCCTTCAATTGGAACAGGAATTACATCTCCAAGAGAGCCTAGATCAATTGAACCTGCAACACCAATCTGGAATTGGTGCTAAGGATACTTAGATACATCAATTGCGATTCACTGTTGAGAAATTGAAAGACAATATGAAAATAGATGAATTTCGGAAGGAAACATTGGAATTAAATACCTTGTTGGCATAAAAACAAGTTGTTTTCTGCCAAAAGTTGTCTAGTTTTATTGAATTATGTGAAAAAAATGATCCACTGATGAATCAAGTAGCGGAAAAAAGAATCAAATTTGATGAGATCAATGAATAAATGTCATAGTATGTCACCTGGAAAGATACTACTGAAGGCCGAAAGGCTAACCTTCCCAGGATTGAAGATTCCAAAAAGGAAATTTTATTTGCTGATTTGGAAATATAATTGAAACAAGCCGAAAGGGCGATTTGCAGAGCCAAAGATGTTGCTAATAACATTGTTGAAACAGTTAGCCAGAATATCGTTGTTGCTAATATTATTGATAAATTCCCTCCTGGTTCTCTGCCTATTGTTAAATATTTGGTAAGGCGATGGCAGGAGATGTCTGAGGTATAAGAGGAAAGCATCAGAAAATTGGAGAAGTTGGACTGGAAAATTATTGGAAATATTTGGTTAAGCCACATAGCTAATGGTTAATGTTTCGCTGTCTAACATATACTTATTCCTACATGATTCCTCCACTTTCAGATGTGGTTTATACAGGATAGCTGCGCATCAGGCCAGGCCAACCTCCCGAGGTTCAGCCTATGCTCAACATCCTTCAACTCAAGGAATGAATGGCCAATGAGACAACAATGTAATGTTGAAGCGAGTCACCCCACAAAATTTTGTTTCTGTTTTTAATTTCACTTAGTTTAAGGAGAGTTGTTTAAACCTCCTCAACTATTTATGTAATTACTATTTTTGAACTCTTTATTTTATTATATAAACCCCTTCATGTCTTTTAAGAAGAGGTCCTGAAATTTTGAAAGGATGACTTTACAGAAGTCACACTTTTGTACTCTTAAAGTTTTCTTAATAGAAAAGGCTGGACCAGATATTGTTTTTCAAATGAGCAGAGTTAGCATATACATGGTACTTTTAACTTTATGTTAATTTTCTGTTTCAAATGAGAAATAGTTGATTTTTCTGATGGTGTTTTGTTATATGTATTTTTTTAACACAATCTAGCATTAATTCACTTTTGAACAAGTTCGATTGCCATTTTTTTATATACATATTCAATACATGCAATAAAAAGATGTGATATATGCTTATTCAATTGATTTAATTAACTATTTAATTAAATCAATTATTTTAAATTGTTTCCATCTCTCTAAGTGTTTGTATAATATTTATTTGCATTCGCTGAAAGATCATCTCTTTAAATCACGTAGAAGATAATTCATCCCAGGATACATATAGATAGGTATATTTATTTTCTTCAAGATTGTTATCACTCCCATATATCAAGTTACAGTCAGTTAAAATACCAAACATCCAACCAATTATATTTCATTGGGAAATTGGTCCAATAAATCCAGTCGGAGCCACCATATCAAACATATAAGGGAAATTTTCAAGTCCCTGATCAGGTGGTTTTCCCCGATGTTGTTGCATCGATTTTCGGGGCCTCAACAGAAACATAGGATAAATGTCACAAATCGAGACTATGGATAAGTTAGCCTGAATCCTTTACAGAACACTAAATTCCAAGTGCATCCACAATGCTAACACATGAAAATGACCACACGACCAAGTCTTGGACACGACTTCTGTCAATTTCGTGAATTGTTAAGTATTAGGAATATTCCTGTCTCAACATCGTTACCCTAGATATAACACTTGAAACACATTTGGAAAAAAATTGGATTATATCACAGAGGTTATGTGTCTTGTGGGGGCCATCATGTTGTATCTCCTAAGCGTTTTTCACTCATCCATGTGCTTCACTTCTACCACATGTACTTGCCAGCATGTGCAAGTGCTCCTTCACCAAACAGTTTCAAATTCAAGGTCCAAAAGAAAATGCCAGGGTTCATTCATCAGGCTGATGTGTCCCTAGTGCTCCCACCTTGCTTCCTTGCATGGTTTTTATTGGTTTTCTATGCCTCATCATCTACTAACCTATATGCCACTATGTCCTAGCACTTTTTCACCTAAGTGATAAAACTTAGCTCATTCAGAAATATTTAGGGTGTTTGAACTTCTAGGGACCAGGGTGACGTGATAATGCTGACTTGTTTTCCACCTATGTAAGGATGCTAGTGTCATTTTATAAGTGGTGCCACATGTCACTTAATTTTGGCCCCAATTATCCACCAAAATTTTTAAATCTACATGCCATGTATCGTGTCCTATTAGTCCACATCATGCTAAAATCATCTTGACATCATGCTACCATTGTGTCTCCTTTTTCCAATAAAATCATGTCTTGTGTCCTCCATCGGTTCGTCCATGTGCCAAAATGTCATCATATGGTGAAAGGGGGTTTAAGGCCTTGATTTTTGTTGATTTTACCTTATAAGTTTTTTAGTGAAAACTTGAATTATTTTGGAAACCAACGGAAACTTTCCTCTCTTCCTAGTCTTGCCTCCCCAGGAATAAAACATTGAGTTCTTTTGGATCCCACTGGGGATGAACCACTAAGGTTACGTGTTCAATATCCCCCCTACTCATTAATCACTATTTCCTCCACCGTTGACTTGTAAAGTACCACATCCTCCCAATGTTGCATTTGGCCACGTCCTCCTAGTGCCTCATGACACTGGTAATTTAAACTCATGTTTCTCTTCAAAACTTCTAGGATTTATTCCATATAAATTACATGTATTGGGTGCTACCCATGCCATCCTTAATTCATGCTTATGATTGGTCCATGTGCACCCTCGTGGCTAACCTTTTCAAATCTCTATGTTGACTAAGCTATGGCGCCCCTAGCTAAAAACACCAAGATTTTGAATTTTATCCTCAAGAATTTTATCAACCATATATTTTGATCTATGAAGTCTCTTTTGGACTTCAATATACCATTTGTAAGCTCTTTCTAAGAACTATCCTTTTGAGAATTTTTTGAGTGCAATTTTTGTGATATTTTAAAATGAAAATGACTCCAAATTTTTTCCTCCTTGAATAATCTAATTCGTCACTATTGTTCACCAATTTGATTCACCAATCTACATGGAAATATAATACCTTTGCCACACCATTGGCATGCTTATAGATATAACAACCTCCATGATACAACCTTCAACGTCAATGAAATCTTCAAACATTATCAATGAGATTAGTCATCTAATGACAACACCTTTGACATAATTGGTATCTTCAAACATTCTCAATGAGCTTAGTCATCCAGAGATAACACCTTTGAAATCAATAAACACCTTTGACATGAGTGACAACACTTTATAACAACTCAAAGTAGTGGGATATTTACATGTGGGAAAAGTTTCACATTTTGATAGCAAGCTCAATGTCTTGGGCATTATGTGGAGATTTAATTAGGTCTCTTAGAGCTGAGATAATTTCTTTTAACCAGTATATCCATTATTTCTCTCTCACGAGAGGATGGGGGAAAATATATGGAAATTTTAATTCTTTGGAGAGGGTTGTATATGAGTCTTGGTAGTGGCTGGTAGCCTGTGCTCTATGTTAGTTATGCCTTTGAAGATCTAAATTTGGAAAATTGATGTGTGGGAGGTACTTTTCCTAGAATCGTATGTTCTTTCAATATATTTTGATTGAGGGATATTTCTTGCTAAGTTGAAGGGCCAATCTTGTGAAGGTGTTGAAGGATAGTTTCTGTGTTAATGGTATTTACGTTTTCTACTTGAAGGATTTTTCTTTTGTATTATTTTGAGTTGAATTGAAACCTTTTTTCTTATTCTCCTAAGTATGCCTATAAGTCAAGGTGTCTATATGCATTCCCCTCTTGCTTTTAGAAGTAGTTATCAATACTCTGTGCCCTTTCCTTTATGTTTTAGAAATATATATTTTTTTAAGTGTATATTTTGGTTGAAAAGTTTGTATTTTGTTTTGTATTAGTCATTCAATATTCAAAATCATAAAAAGATGTTATATCCCTTGTTGGGCCTCATTTTCCAAAGCATTGGGACTGCAATTTTGATTCTAGAAGGAGTTTCTCAACTAGTATGGGGGGATCATTGAGTTATGTAAACAACCAACACCCTATGGAATTGTGATTCTCCTGCCACTCTTTAATCTGAGTGGGTGTGGTATCTGGGACAAATTCCTTCCATTTCTCTGTAAATTCATAATATTTTTGGGGAGGGGGGTGATAGATGCATAGAGGATAATTTCAATTAGTAGCAACAATATCTTCTTCAAATGAATTTAAAAATCAATAAATTATAATCCAATGTAATGGTGGCTATGGAAATGATGCTTGATATCCAGTAAAATTTTCATTATTTGGAGGATGAATTAGAGAATATCATAGTGCAATAGGAAGAAGTGTTGCACCAAGTGAACATGACTAGTAGAACATTGAAAATAATATCATTTGAGCCATAAAAAAAACCTTTAAAAAAATACCAAGTTAACCAACAACAACAATGGAAGGCTCAATCGCATATTAACTAAATCTTGATTGTTGGGTGATGCTATGCAAGTTTTGTTTTGTGTAGGGCACCATATTGCATGTGTATAAGTGGGAGAGTCTATAATCATGTCTAAGAGGGATGATGTAAGTAAATGGAATACAATAGGATGGACCTGTATTCCCATCCCATGTCTTTTGGATTTGAAGAAGAAATTTTGCAAAATATGTAAATAAGTTGTGTTACACACAATGGCTTCAATACTTAATACAATTTCCAGTCATGCTGAAAAGAAATAAACATATAGATAACTTAGAAAGAAAGAAAAGAAATATTTTAAATATTGAATTTTTATATGTTTATTAATTAAATTTAAATATGAAGTTATGATGGTTACCGATATGTATCACATTTCTATATTTAGAAATACTATTATTTTTAATCATATGTTTACTATTTAAATTTATCAACTTTTTACATGTTTATTATACCTAGAGGCTCTCGCAAGCCCTCTACAGTAGAGTGTTGTAATGTCCTGTAAATTTTTTGACTAAGTTAAATTACATGAAAATAAAATAAAATAAATAGTTATATTTATAATGATATTTATAATTAATTATAATTAATAATTATACCACCCTAGATCCATCGTAACTGTATATCTACCATTCATCAAGACAAATCAAATCTCTTTGCGGTAAAAAACATGTTTGCATCTCAAGAGATTTGATTCCTCTTGGTGCTTGGTAGATCTAGAGTTAAGATGAATCTATGCTAGTTGATTATTTATTCTGAAATATGAATCATTAATATTTAAATTTGTTTTAATGTGATATGCATATTATGATTTTTTCCTAGAAAAAAAGATTTGTAATTTTATTAATAAAAATAGAAATACAGTAAAATGAGTTAATTAATTCATCTATTATTTTTACTATTTTTTTTGTTTTAATTTATTTATTTGAATAGATATTATTTATTACTATATGTTACCACAGGTAATTTGTCATAGTCCCTACCATTCACTGTCCCTTATTTACAATGGAGGACCCATTTTGTGACCTGTGAACATTGTCATGCCTTGAAAACATCTTCAATGCATTCCTCTAAGCATGAGCTTCAATTTCCCTAAAGACATCTCCTTGAAAAAATCATGAAAAACATCTCCTTTTGCATTGGCGCGGGCAGACAGTTCAGCACTCGCGCCAATGGGGAAAATCCTACAAAGAGGCCGCGCCAACTGGCGCTCTGTCCTAGAGCAGTAGTCGCGCCAACCAATTTAAGGAGTGTTTTTTAAATAAAGATGGCGGAAGTTGTGTTTCAACAAACTCAGAAACCATTGCCTATCTTGAGTTGGGAGGTTTGGCTGCGGGAGTTCCATGGAAGGGAAGTGGTTTTCCACCTCCCATGGAACCTTCCTTGTTGATAGGGCCAATCCCACAATAATAGGGATCCCAACTCCCTCCTTCCCCATCTATAAAAGCTTGCTCAATTCCATGGCAAGCTAGTCTTGAAGTGCCTAAGCTTTGAATCTCCAAATTCCCAAGAGCCTTTGTGCTGTAAGAGCCCTCTTTCTTCCCTTAAGGCCGACTCAAGTAAGGAGACCATCGTCGAGAGACTCTGGAGAGGTTTGCCCTTTCCCTGGCGAGCTTTGCGAGACGTGAACGACTGGAGACCCATCCGAAGGGGAACACGACGTCAGAACATTGGTTGTAATCTTTCTTTGATTGTTATTTAATGGATGATTACGATTATGGTTCCACTCTGTTTTCAATGATGTTAATATGAGTAATGTCCTTTCTGACTGATATTTAGTTACGTATGCCGGATTTTATGCTTGTATCTGTTTGTTTCTTGCATGTGCAGGTGTCCATCCGCGGAGATCATGGAGGATCGTGATCTGCCGAGGCTGAGGAACGGGAACGCTTTCTTCTTCAGGTCGTAGCATTGGATTCCAGGTAGGCTTCCATCTTTGGTATTTTCATTCGTAACTAGGAACTTGCGTCGTAACATTTCGTGATTGTTGCTAGACCCCTGCTGGGCTAGTAGGGATCGCCTCTGTCCGCAGAGGGGATTTACCTCCTCAACAATTTGGCGACTCCACTGGGGATCGTCTAGATTTCACTGTCTCGTTTGGATTGTCTCGTTTTGATTATTTTATGTTTTTCCTTGCTTGATGAGCCTTCTGGGTTGGGTTCTTTTGCTGTTTTTTACTTCTTGGTTTGCTTAGTATGCATTGATCTGCTTCTGGAGTAGTTCTTTTTTATTTTGGGCTAAGAAACTCGACTGGCACGCTTTTTAGCTCGACATTCGTGCCAATTGGCGCATGTTGCTTTTGTTTAGCCCGCGCCAATTTCTTTCTGGCGCCAGTTGCAGCCTTACAGTCGCGCCATTCCTGTAAGGTTTTTGAGTTTCCTTCATTTTGAGCTCTCTGGGTTTGGTCAGTGCTTTCCTTCTTGATTTTCCGACTACCTGAGTGTGTTGGAGTCCTGTTTGACTGGGAATTCGCCTCCGTCCTTTGGTTGTTTGCTTTTATCTATCGATTTCACGTTTTGAGCCCTAGGGCATCTAGTGGCTTAGTGTATCGAGCCCTCCTTGGGAGTTTTGGTGTTTCGTTTGTCCGATCGACTTTCTGATTGCTCCTCCGCATCCTCTTAGTAGTTGTTCATTGTTTTGTTGCGATTTTTGGGTGATTGTTCATTCCTTCATTCAAATTTCGTTTGGTCTTGCTTTGGGCCTAGATCACACGGTCCATTGGAGCCTTTGAGTCTTTTTCTTGGTTTTGAGAGACTTTGGTCGATTTGGGATCTGATTGCTTGTGTCATTGAGTGAAATTTGTTCGTTTTTCTCTCTCAATATCGTTTCTCAAGTTGTTCCGTTTGTTTTCAGTTTGTTTAGTGCATTTAGCTATCAAACGTTGAAAATTACAAAAAAAAATCTCTTGTGCTTTTGGTTGAATTAGTGCAAATTGAAATTTTTCGATTTTACTAGTAATTAGTGATTTGAATGAAAAGTTTTCAATTTCATTAGTTGCATTAGAGATCTCATTGTTTGTCTTCCGAATCATTTTGTTTGTGTAAAGACTCTCAACTCTCCTGTAGCTAGTTTTCATTGAACAAAATGGTCTACTGTGGCATGTAGCTTTGCACTTAGGAGTTTTTGAAACAATACATTCGTTAGGGCCTGAAAATTGAAACCTAATTGAAGATCAACTTTAAAATTCACTCAATTAACCTAAGGCAGCATTGAAATCTAACGAAACATATTTAGAGGTCTAGGCTAGAGACGTGTTCCGGCGTCTTTAAACCTAGCAGCTGTCGTTCGCCTTTTGGCTTTAGACAGCGCTAGTACGGACTTGTGCTCCCCGTACCGTCGCGTATATAAAGGGAGAACCCTCTAGGTTTTCAATCCTTTATCCACAGGAAGCCGAGTCTGCCGCCCTATACCCGTGATACACCGAACACAGCATTCGGGGAGACTACCTGCACGTACGGAAAGTCCTTGGTGGATTTCTGTTTCATTATTGAAACCAAGGTGTATATTGCAGTTCACGGATATTTGGTACACCCTTTGTGCCTAGTATTTCCTGAGCAGTCATTTGGTCTTTTCTGACTCCCTAAACTTGAAAATACCGTCAAGCGCTTGTCCTTTCACGCTTGTGTCAACTCTGAAAGAGATAGAGTCATCTTTTTATCATTTCTCGACTCTTAAAATATGAAACGGTAGAATTTCTTACTTTCCAATGTGGTAAAATTAATCGCCCACGATTACACACCCGTTTAGACATTGCTTGTTGACCGTTTGATCGTGTGTCTTAACTCTTTTTTCGGCCCGTGTGTGCTTTTGAGTTTTGATGGCAACTTTTTCGAAGTTTACCAACCAAGGAATCCCTTCAGAAGGGAATCCTGGTCATTTTCCTCCTTTTGGAAATGTTGGTGCTCCTTACATGGCGACGTTGTCCCTTCCTGGGTTAACTGTTGGGTTTCCTATTTGGTTGTTCTCAACCTCTGTTGTCCCGAATGTCTCCACTACTGTTCAATCAGTTTCTCCACCTGAACAACATCATGTTGATTCCAAGGTGGACCTCTCCCCTTCTTCGCCTGTTTCTGCGTCCTCCTCTTCTACTTCGCTTGGTGAAAGTCTGGATTCAAGTAACCAGGTGGCTAAGAAGAAGAAGAAGAAGACAAAGAAGAAGAAGTCTGATAAGAGAGAGGTTAAGGCTGCAGCTGCTGCTTCTAATGCACCTCCTCTTGATAAACCTTCCAACCCTCCACGGAAAGTCAAGTTCCCTTGCATGTTGTGCACGGGAGACCATCTTCTTCGAGACTGCCCTGGAATTCCCAAGGTGCTTGAAGAATGGTCCAGCGGTCATCCACCGTTGCCTTTGGCTTCTGGGAGTCAGGTTGGGGGCACGTCTTCAGCTAGTGTTGGTAAAACTCCTAAGAAGCAGGGTAAGATTACCAATCCCTGTAGGTTGTGTGAAGGGCACCATGCCATTCACCTTTGTCCTTATATGGATGAAGCCAAGCGATTATTGGACAACTCAACTGTTTCTACACCATGCCTCCCGGCTGGTTACAAACAGCTTTCTTTGAGTCCTCCGCTAGTTGATCCTACGATTGGTCAAGAATCATCCTTGGTCAATCCCGCTCACTCGGAAATTCGAATTCAGGAATCCATTCCCGACCAACCATTGGTCGTGGGATCGGTTGAACTGGCCCCGTCTACGGTGCACCAGGTCTTTTCCGTTGAGAGTGGACCTCACATCCCTCAGGTTCTTCTTGTTTCTTCAGATTCCTCGGACTTGGAGAAAGATTCTCTTGTCCCTATACCTCAAGAAGTTGCTCCTCCACCTCCCGTGATGGAGATCCTGGAGGATACCCCTCCCACCTTCGAGATGGAGGTCGTGGAGGATGCTCCTTCTTCTTCCGTAACACCAGGGGAAGACCATCTCGGTTTGATGGTAGCCCCTCCAAGTAGTTTGGTCGCTTCCTTCGATTGGAGTCGATTTGCAGGATACCGCCTTCCGTCTTATGTGCCTTTCGAGATCACAGTACAGGCTTTTGGTCTGGTCGTACCCAACACCATTATAGACGAAGGCGCGTCTGTTAGTGTTCTATCCTCAACTACTTGGCAAGCTTTTGGCTCACCGCCGCTTGCGCCTGTTACGCAGAATCTGTTGGCATTTAACAGAAGAACGAGTCAACCATTAGGGATCCTTCCAAGGTTACCTGTTACTTTGGGAGGTAAAACCGTCCATATGGACGTGATGGTTGTTCCAGGCCCCTTGGATTTCAATCTGCTCTTGGGGCGCGATTACACCTACGCCATGGGAGCGCTTGTCTCCTCCCTTTTTCGTGTGGTCTGTTTTCCGCATGAAGGATGGATCGTGACCATTGATCAGCTTTCGTTCTTTGGTCCTAATGTGGTAGTTGGCCCACCATCATCCCTTCCTGGTTTTTATCCACCCGTTGTATCTGCCCCACCGCAGGTCAACTATGTGGCTACCTACCCCGTGCCTGTGCTCAGTGAGAGTGCCGTGGTGCATCAAGTGCTGGGGGCATTGGGTCCTGACTTCCAGGATGTTTTCCTTCTAGCAGGAGTGGAACTCTTGGAAGCCATGACTTCTTATTCATTATGATGAGGTTGCCGGAGCAAAGTTCCTTGTCTTGTGTCAAGCTCCTTAAAAAATGAAACAAGGTTGTCAGAGCAGAGTTCCTTGTCTTGTGTCAAGCTCCTTAAAAAATGAAACAAGGTTGTCGGAGCATAGTTCCTCCACTTGTGTCAAGCTCCTAAAAACAATGAATCAAGCTGTTTGAGGATAGTTCTTTTAAGTGTGTCAACCTCGTTAAAATAAGCCAGTATTTGTCAGGTCGAGTTTTGTTAACTTTGATTTCAATCTCTTGGCATGTACTCATATCCATTAGTTGAGATTTGAAACTTGAGGGCATATAAATCAAGTCACAGACAGGGCATGCTTACTTTTTTCTCATTAGTTTGTTCATTTCAGACTTGTGTTAAATAGGAAGCTGGTTTCAAGCATAGTTTATCTTTGTTTTCTGACTGTGTAAAAATGAAACCAACTTCAAGCAGAGTTTTCTGATTTCAAGCTTGTGTAAAAATGAAACCTTGCCCATTTTACCTCTTGTGATTGCCATTTTATCAGCCTGTTTTTCCAGATGAACCTTGGTTTTCTCACTCCATCGTCACTATCTGCTTGGCTGATCATATGCCTTCACTTGGTTGTTTTACCCGTTCCTGAGGAACCGCTGCGATGAGTGGGCTTGTTATCCAGCCTCTTGACCTTTATCTTGTTTTGAGCAGTTCCACCATTACCGGAACTAGTTGCTACCCTTTATACCACTCGTTCCTCCAGGAGGATTCAACTTTCAGCTCTTTTCTGACTCTTTAAACATGAAAATATTGCCGAGTCCCTTGTCGTTTCGATCTCGTTAAAGTGGGCACGAAACAACATCTACCCAGTATACGTTTACCCCTTTTTCGGGCTGGGATGGATTATTTACGAAAAAGGAATACCCTAGCCTATTGCGGCTAGGAGGTTTTCTCGGACATAGTTTTATACCTTTTCAGATCTGAGGAACTATTTACGAAAAGGGACCTTTGGAGTTTACTTTTCTGCTGTCTTTTCAAACTCTCTAAACATGAAAAGATGCCGAGTTTTTCCTTTGTCAGACTCATTAAACCCTGATGACATTGGATTCAGTCGAAATGACATTCTTCGAGTTTCTCCTTCCTAGGACTCGTTAAATGTACTAGGATGGATTCATCCGAAAGATGAATTTATATGACAAGCATATGGTATCCTCTTCAAGCTTGTGTAAAAATAAAGAGGTACTCACCGAAATGGTGGGGAAAAATGGAACCAATATCGTTGTTGTCGGCAGTATGTCGCTCTTGAACATGGCACTTGTCTGCATTCGTGTCGGGTTGGGGACAACTCATCTCGTTTTTTCACTTGCTTCCATGGGTTTGGGTAATCCTTTTTGACCTCTCCTCTGCTCATTTCCTTGTCACCATGACCTTTGATCCGTTGATGTCAAATACTGCCAATTCCACTGTCGTGCCGTTTATATGTTCAAGAGAAGTTGACCTATGCAAATATCAACCTTCCTCTGATTCTCATACGATCCTGATTCACAACAAAAACATCATGTTCCTCTGTCTCGTGTCGATGATGTGGGAAACATTATGTCCCACCTTTGATCAAGGTCACTTCCTGTCGACTTCAGATCATTATCCAGGAAGTTGATCTAGAGACTCCTTTATGGTACCTTGGAGCCTGCATGCCTCAATGGCAGGTTCGTCGCATTCGACGTGAGGTTTTCATCATTGGCCTCCGATCGAGTGATTCTGCGGGTGTTCAACGCCAACTCATTGATTCACACGCCGTAGATTGTACCTGTAGTACCTTGAGGACCATTGTCATTATTGGTGGTTCCTCTACGCGTACGTGTAAGCTTTCATCATTGGGCTGGTAATCAGACCAGTGTTCACGCATGTTCGACAGCTGTAATCGCATGCTCGAACTTGTACTTTGTTTGGGTCGAGATGGGCGCGGTGGTTGTGTCTGTTGTAATCCAGGCTGCGATTGTGGATTATTATCATTATGTATATGACTCATTTCTTAGATGGTTGCGACCATACCTGAGTATATTTATTTGATCCTCGTTGGATGGCTGCGCCCATACCCTGGATTCGGATTATAGTGTACTCTGTTTCGGATGGCTGCGCCCATACCACATATACATCTGTCTTACTTCCCATTGTGTCGGTTGTGCTACACGGCGGATTTTCGAAGAAGCGGCGGGCCTTCAGTTGAACATGTTCGCGTAAAGCATTTCACCCCTCTCTCTCTCGGGCCTCATACTTTAGGGGGCATCTGTTACACAGTAATTTGTCACCGTCCCTACCATTCCCCGTCCCGCACAATGGAGGACCCATTTTGTGACCTGTGAACATTGTCATGCCTTAAAATCATCATCAATGCATTCCTCTAAGCATGAGCTTCAATTGCCCTAAAGACATCTCCTTGCAAAAAATCATGAAAAAATCTCCTTTTGCATTGGCGCGGGCAGACAGTGCAGACGGTTCACCACTCGCGCCACGATGAGGAAAATCTACAAGGCGCACAGTTCATG
Organism: Pinus albicaulis; assembly: GCA_034641835.2. Taxonomy (NCBI): domain Eukaryota; kingdom Viridiplantae; phylum Streptophyta; class Pinopsida; order Pinales; family Pinaceae; genus Pinus; species Pinus albicaulis. Next base: position 33,138 of record JAXQQM020068784.1, read on the forward strand.
GAAGCGATCGTCGCGCCAGCCAATTTAAGGAGTGTTTTTAAATAAAGATGGCGGAAGTTGTGTTTCAACAAACTCAGAAACCATTGCCTATCTTGAGTTGGGAGGTTTGGCTGCGGGAGTTCTATGGAAGGAAGTGGTTTTGCCACCTCCCATGGAACCTTCCTTGTTGATAGGGCCAATCCCACAATAATAGGGATCCCAACTCCCTCCTTCCCCATCTATAAAATCCTGCTCAATTCCATGGCAAGCTAGTGCCAGAGTACTATGCTGAATCAAGTTCCCAGAGGGCATGTGCTTGTAGAGCCCTCTTTCTTCCCTTAGTGACTCAAGTAAGGAGACTATCGTCGAGAGACTCTGGAGAGGTTTGCCCTTTCCTTGGCGAGCTTTGCGAGACGTGAACGACTGGAGACCCATCCGAAGGAGACCACGACGTCAGAACATTGATTGTAATCTCTTTCGATTGTTATTTAATGAATGATTACGATTATGGTTCCACTCTGTTTTCGATTATGTTAATATGACTAGTATCCTTTCTGACTGATATTTAGTTGCGTATGCTGGATTTTATGCTTGTATCTGTTTGTTTCTTGCATGTGCAGGTGTCCGTCCGCGGAGATCGTGGAGGATCGTGATCTTCCGAGGCTGAGGAACGGGAACGCTCTCTTCTTCAGATCGTAGCATTGGATTCCAGGTAGGCCTCCATCTTTGGTATTTTCATTCGTAACTAGGAACTTGCGTCGTAACATTTCGTGATTATTGCTAGACCCCTGCTGGGCTAGTAGGGGTCGCCTCTGTCCGCAGAGGGGATTTACCTCCTCAACAAAAGGTAAAAAAAATTATTCCTTGATATGGATATATGTCATAGGTGGTATCAGAGCAGCATTTACACACTGGGACCTAGATGGTCCACATAAATAACATTGGGTGTGTGTCAAATTGTGAACAAAAATAGGAAGAATGGGTTGATGAAATAAAATGAGGAGGGGATTCGAATATCAAGCTCCCAGAGCTACAGGGGAAGCTCACCCCCAGTCTAACCCATATATGAACCCAAAAATGTGGGTGCAGCTGAGTGTGGATCATTATCAACAAACCAACAAACTACTCGAGGAACAAAAATGACAAACTAGTAGACTTCTAGATACGGTGCAATAGTTTCAGGAAAAAATGGTTCGAGTAAGAAGTGATAATGAGAGCTTAATGCAGGAACAAGAGAGGATTCTTAAAATCTTCTCACATAGGAAGAATCAAGGGACATCCCAACCAAGCCCAGACAGGGATACCCGAGAAGAGGGTGAACAACAACATCAATCTAATGATAAGCTAGAAGGAATCCATACTCAACGAAGTAATAAAAACAAGACTTATAATGAAGTAGAGTCGGGAAATGTTTCAGATCAACCAAAGATGAAAAAAATAGAAAGTAGAGCTGCAAGGTGAATTCCGGAAAATTATACCTCTTACATTCGATGGAGAGGCTGAAGAGGTAGCAGAAGCATGAATAATTAACATGAACAAATATTGTTAAGTTTATGAATATAGCAGAAAACTCACAACTCTCTTGGCTATTTACTAACTGTGGGAAAAAGCCCAATTATGGTGGGAGGAAGTTAAAAATGTGCAAGGAATTGAGGACCTGAATGTGACTTCAGACGAGTCCCAATAGTATTTCAAAGGAAAATACCTAAAAAATCACTTTTATGATGAAAAATGCCGAGAACATCATGATTTGAGGTTGGGAAAACTGTCTATGAACGAGTTCATAGCTAAATTTACCTCCTTATTGAGGTATGTACCATATCTGAGATATGAAAAGGAAAACATAATTCTATTTTTGAGTAGCCTTCTTGCTCACATGAAGGAGAGGATCGAATTTGTGAATCCAAAGACTATGGACGAGGTGATTCGAAAAGCACGAATGTTCTATTGGCAGTCCAAGGTAAAAGGAGATGCTGGTAAGAGTTGGCCGCCAAAGAAAGGGCAGAAAGGTACTTCAAATTTTAAAAGTAGTAGATTTGGAAACTATAAAAATGCTACAAGAAACCCAAAAAATAGAAAATATGGAAGAAACCAACAAAAACCCAAATGGCCAATAGAAGAATGACCCACTGAAGCATCCAGTAGACTAGATCATGGGCAGATCTAGAAACCGTTGCTGCAGTGTTGGGGATGTGGTGAGGCACATTATTATAAGAATTTTCCTCACCATGGGATAAGTGAAACTGTAGCCAATCTACAAGAGGCATCCACAGTGGGGGATGTTGCACGAAATATACCAAGAATCAACGTGACACTAGAAGATCGTCAAACAGATTACCAACCGACCATGATAGAACTGGAAGGTAAGTTATATTCCCAAACTGTTTCTATTTTGGTTGATCCTGGTGCAAGTTTAAGTTATCTAAATCCCCAGATAGTTGAAAAATGTGTCTTACAGAGCTAGAAATTTAAAAGTCCCTGGTTGGTACCATTGTCCACTAGGAAAAAGAGAAGATTTAACGCTGAAGTCTCAAATTGTCCCCTAGAAATTGGAAATCAACATATAAAGGTTGAGTTGAATATTATACCTTTGGGTTCCTATGATATATTACTGGGAATGGATTGGTTGGAAGGGCATTGGTCACTGGTAGATTGCAAAGAGAAAATCATATATTTTAAGGCTGAAGATGGAACTCGCCAGGAGTTACAAGGAATTAAGAAACCACTTCAATTGTGCCCCATCACTGCAACCCAGTTGGGAAATGCATTAGAAAAGGATGTAAAATTTATGCTATTCAAGTAGGATTCACCAATTCTAAAGATAATTTCCTTATGTTGAAAAATATACCGGGGGTACAAGATTTTATGGATGTGATTCTGGAAAAGATACGAGGAATACCTCCAAAGTGGGATATCAATTTCACCATTGAATAAATGCCCGCAAAAGCACCGATATCACGAACACCATACCGAATGAGTGTACTTGAGCTGACTGAGTTTAAAATGAAACTACAGGAATTGTTGGAAAAGGAGTACATTCTTCCTAGTGTGTCTCCCTAGTGGGGCACCAATATTCTTCGTGAGAAAGAAGGATGGTACGATTTGAATGTGTATGGATTATAGGCAGCTTAACAAATTGACTATTAAGAACAAATACCCACTACCACGGATAGGTGATCTTTTCGATCAAGTAAAGGGGGCAACTGTATTTTTGAAAATATATCTAAGATCTAGATATCACCAAATACGGATAAAATATGAGGATATATATAAAACAACCTTTCATACCTGATATGGGCATTATGAGTTCGTGCTTTTACCGTTTGGATTAACTAACACACCAACAAATTTCATGAGTTTGATGCATGGCATTTTTCATCCGTTTTTGGATAAATTTTTTCTAATTTTCATTGATGATATATTAATTTACTTAAAGACCATGGAGGAACATAAGGAACATTTAAGAATGGTACTAAAAATGTTGAGGGATCATCAAATTTATGCCAAATTTAGTAAGTGTGCTTTTTACAAAGAACAAATCCAATATTTAGACCATGTTATTTCTGCTGAAGGTATATCAGTAGACCCTAAGAAAATAAAGACTATTATGGAATGGAGGTTACCCAAAAACATAGCAGACATACATTATTTCATGGGATTGGCTGGATAATACTAGCATTTTATCGAGGGTTTCTCTAAAATTTCTTTTCCTATTACCTCCTTGCAGCGAAAAAGGGAGAATGTTTAAGTGGACTAGCGAATGTCATACTAGCTTTGAACGGTTAAAACAACTGTTGAATACAACTCCCATACTGAAGGTAGCTGATCCAAACAAGGAGTTTGAGGTTTGCACCGATGTTTGCAAGGAAGGAGTGGGAGAAGTGTTGTCACAGGACATAAAAGTTGTTTCATATGAATCTAGGAAGATGAAAGATCATGAACAATTATATTTTGCTTATGATCTAGAGCTGATCGCGGTAGTGCGCACACTTAAGGTATGGAGGCACTACCTATTGGGAATTTTTTGTGTGAGTTGAAAACAGACCACAACAGCTTGAATAGTTAATTTAAACAGGCTGACTTGAATTCCCACCAAGCAAGGTGGAATGCATTCCTGAGTGAATTTGATTTCAAAATTCAGCACGTTGAATGTAAGGAAAACTGTGTCGTCGATGCCTTAAGTAGGAAATTACATTATGTGTATGAAATCTACTTTAACAGTGTGGAATTTAAGTTCCAGGAGCATGTGAAGGAGGTAGCGAAAAAGGATCCTGAATATCAGTTTTATGGCAACAAACACGAGAAGCAGAAAATAAGGGAAGACAATTAGATTATAAGGTCAATAATGAAAAACTATTGATTTTTCAAGAAATTATATACATTCCTAATCAAATGAGCTTAAACGAGATGATCTTGGATGAGTATCACCAAAGCTCTTATTTTGGATACCCTGGTTACCAGAAAATGCTAACAATAATCAGAAAAGATTACTTTTGGCCCGGAATGCGTAAAAATATCACTGAATACTTGACTAAATGTCTGGAATGTCAACAGGTCAAGATGGAACATCAACACCCAGCAGGTTTTTTGTAACTATTCCTATACCAGAATGGAAGTGGGAAGTCATATCACTTGATTTTATTACAGGCTTACCAAGATCAAAGAGACACAATGAATCTATAATGGTGGTAGTTGATCGACTGAGCAAAGCAACTCACTTTATCCCAGTACAGTCCAATTACAAAACAATGAAAATTGCTAACATCTTCATGAGGGAGGTTTTTAGATTACATGGAATTCTAAAAACAGTCATCTCAGACCGAGATGTAAAGCTCACCTCAACCTTTTGGAAGGCACTGTTCACCGATCTGGGCACACAAATCCAATTTATCACAGCTTATCATACACAGATGGATGGGCAGACTAAGCGGGAAAATCAAATATTAGAAGACATTTTACGTATGTATGTGATGCAACAACCCACGAAGTGGGAAGATTATCTGCATTTATTAGAATTTGCATACAACAATGGATACTAGGAATCCCTCAAGATGAGTCCCTTTGAGGCATTATATGGAAGGCAATGTCGAACACACATAAATTGGAGCATCCCAAAAACCAAATTAATGCTTGGAATAGAAATGTTGGCTGAGATGGAGCAAGAAGTAAATAAGATCCGACAGAATCTAAAATCTACCCAGGACAGGTAGAAAGTATATGCGGATCGAAAGAGGACATATCGGGAGTTCGAAGTAGGTGATCATGTGTATGTGAGAATTAGACCCAAGAAATGCACCTTAAGGTGGACTACCTATGCAAAGTTGGCTCCCCAGTTCTGTGGACCTTTCCAAACCTTGGAAAGAGTGGGGTTGGTAGCATATCGGCTAACTTTACCACATCACATATGGGTGCACAATGTGTTTCATGTATCTATATTGAAACAATATGTGCATGATCCAAAGCATGTAATACATTGGAAAAACATACAAGTAGGATTAAATTGGATACTAGGATCTCTAAAGGGAGATAAATATTCTATTAATTAATTAAATTTTGACGGTTTCAGGTTAAACCGGACGACGAATTTCTGGTAGAGCCTCAACGTATTCTCAAGCAGAGAGAAATAACACTCCGGAGGTGAGCCATCACCTAAGTTAAAGTGCAATGGAAGCACTTTGGCCCGGAAGAGGCTACTTGGGAAGATGAAGGATTTATACGAGAGGCTTATCCAAAATTATTTACTGGGTTGGGGTAAAACACCAAGTAGGGTGTCTACATCAAGTGGGGGAAGATGTAACACCCGAATTAATTTCCTTATGCTACTTTAAATTATACATTTGAATTTTAAAGTAAAACAAGACTAATGAGTATGTTAATCAATTGATGCACAAGGTTTATTTTTCTTTTTGAATAAAGAATTATTTTATGGTGTGGTTTCCATAAAATAATGGGTAAAATTTCCAAGATTCCAGAGTAGTTATACTAAAGCAGTTATTGACAGTTACCTTTTCCTGTGAGGATAAAACGGAAATCCCATAGAGGAAAATGGGTTCTATGTAATGAGAAGAGAACAACCAGAGAGCTGTAACATGAAAGTGGTCCAGCGTTGGTTTGTACCAGTGGAACTCTGCAACTTGACACTAGAGAAGAGGCTGGACAAAGGTATTGAGGTCTTTCTCCAGTAGAATTGCTAATCAATCCTACCCTGGTGAGGAGCATGAGGGGAGTTGAGGCATAATCGCCTCTCTCATGGTTGGGAGGTTACCATCAGCTTTTCTTAACTGAGATAAGTATTATAAACCCAACAAAAGGTGGAAGGAAAGGTTTTTAATATGATTTTATTAAGTATGTTTATCTCTGTAAACTGTGAATATTGATTGCGGTAGAATAACAACTATAATTTCTATAGGACTGCTAAATAGACTATTTATAGCAGTGAAATAACGACTTAATTCAGAGTGGTTGTATGTTTTCTAGAATAATTTGTGATGTTTATTTAATTAAGGAAAAATATTTACATGCGTAGATAATTCTAAGAAAGCATAGATAACACTTCAGACAGTAAAGAATAGCAGATTTGACTCTGTAGAAATTGATGAACAGAATGGAAACTCTCCAGAAAACAAAGAGGCCACGGAATGGAAAAGGATAGTTAGTCCATCCGCGGGGGGGGGGGGGGAGTCCCCAGACCAGATAGTCCATCTTACATAAATACAGGAAAAAACTTACACAGACTAAGGGTTTGTGAATAAAACCCATTCTGAAAGATGGTCTGGTCATCTGAAGTTCTATAACTTGAAAGAAAAATATTTTGAAAAAAATAAATATTGAGCTTAAAAATCAGAGTTGGTGCTGATACTGCTGAGTATAATAAGAAAATATAATTAAACAAACATTTGAAAACATTCATAGGCTCTACAACAACACAGTTAATGTCCATCATGATAGATTTGAGACCGAAGCAAAGAAATACATTTGAACTTAGTTAAGCATGAGCATAGAAACCCTCAAAAGGAGGTAATCCAAATGTCAAAACATGCTCGAATGCGAACGCACAGTCTAGGAGACTGCAACAATCATAGGTTAAGTAATTTGAGGCAATGTGTTAAACCAAAAGAACCAAATTTATTATGAGCTAATTAAAGACTGTGAAAGAATATCTGGACATTCATAATGAAAAACTGTTAAGGGAACTCAAACAAATATAAGATACAAATGAATATATAATTCATAGCAAAAGAATTTTTTGGTGGTACCCATATCTGTTATATAAGAGGCACATAAATACACTTTTGTCCTAGACAGAGCATAGAACCAAAACTGAAGAAGAGCTAGAGTAAAATTCCATAAAAAAGATATAAATAAAAACAAAGTCTCACTGTCCAACTTAAATACCAGTCTTTGTTCAAACTCACTCTTAAACAAAATTAATTGATACATTTAACAATAGGTTCATCGAGGGCTAATTTACATCCAAAGAGGAGAAATATCCTTATTAGCCCTCATGAAATTGACAGAACAACGCATTTAATCAATCAAATAGAGAGTAGTCCAATGTAGGACAAAAACATGAAACAACTCAGAGAAGACCCTCTGGAGGTTCCAGTAATACGTGGAAAAATAGATGAATTGTCATAAACTGAGGTAGGAAATTTATTAAACATGGTTTCCGGAGAGATTCTAAGTCTCGAGATTACCTACAAGACAATGGAAATATGATAGAAAACTCGTAGGTTTGTCTAGAATGAAAACTAGGCAAAGAAAACGAGAGCACAGAAGCAAAAATGAAATAAAATACCTTACAGATGCGTTAGGGTTCGAACAAGAAGACCTGAGACAGAAAAAAATAGCAAAATTTGAGATTCAGATATGTATTACTCTAAACTCTGAAATTATTAACTAGAAAAAGAGGGTAAGATTCATCATCTTACCTATCCTAGCCACGCCGACGCTAGGCAACTATCCTTCCAGACGAAGATAAGCCCGGAGAAATGTAAAACTCCATGAATACCAGGAATGGTATCTTGAACGCAAAAACTTGTTGAGAAGAAAAAATAAAGCGAGGAACCCTGTTACACCATTGTTGAGCTTGTAAGACTGCAAAAAGAACAGAGTTTCGAATGCCTGAGGGATTGTAAAGACTCATTTAACCCAGCAAGCGAGACCATCATTGGTAAGTAACAAAGAAATAAGCAGATAACCGTTAGCTAAATTCTTCAGGCTGAGGGAGAAAGGAGGATACACATTCCTAGGAGATCAGTTGCACAACTCTAGCTGCTCTCGCAGTGGCTAAAAATGGAAAGAATGGTTAGGGTTTGGGGGTAAGGTTATTACCCTAACTGACCCAACTAAGATCGTAACCGTTGATCAAAAATCCCATAAATGGTGTGTATTACTTCCGAGTGTCAAGCATATTAACAATGACAAAATATTCGATGCCACAGAGAAATATTTAAGTCGGAATATCTGTGTGTAATAATTAACAAGCTACAAAATCTATATATTTTGATTTGGTACTGAAACGAGGTTTAATCAACACGAAAATCAAAACTAAAATTCTGCTCCATACCCATAGTTCTTCTAAAGTTGTGTTATGAGGTGTATTTAATGAAATTTCTCAATAACGAGATAGGTATTAGCTGTAATACAATACGATATGTAGTGTTAATTAAATTTTTATGTGCATTTTGTTTGCAATGTAGATAAAGGTAAAAATAAATTATTCCTTGATATGGATAGATGTCACAGGTTTGGGTTGAGAACCCCAACAGAGCAAGAAGCAAGAAAATTTACAGTCCTAATGCTTAAACTAGTAAAATGGGAAGAAGAGGTCATACTCGTAGGTCCTACGTTTGAAGGCGATCCTGCAGGGTTCAAACCCTCTACTAGTACTAACTGAAAGCATGTTCAAGATGTTAGCGTTATGTCATATAAGATTATAAAAAAAATAACGTGAAATCATTCATAATAGGATTATAACATGTATAAAGCATTAATATCATGAACATCAAGAACGAGACAAAGATTCTTTATTGATGTATGTAAAGATGTGTGGATGAATACCACCTGATTCAACCATAGCTCTAAGCGAAGCCATCTTTCAGAACTGTCTAGCCCAATCCTCAACAATCTCCTTCCATAAGCATACACATGGATGTCATATAAGATGAATGAACATATCCATGAGGGAAACAAGGGTTTCCACAATTTGGGAAGTGCAGGAGGCACAACGATAAATCATACTTGATCAGGGATTAAATGGCTATAATATTAATACCCATCTCTCTCTCTCACCTTTATACCACCCCAAAACATTTGTTTCAGTTGGTATATAGTTAGGCCACAGGCTCCTATAGGTAGGCTTCTGGTGTAACTTGTAAAACCTACCAAAAAAATAGGGAATTTTATATTTTTTCATATTTCAAATTATATGTGGGTTGGGTGTAACTGGACCTGCGTGTGCACACACTTTTGAGAGGGAAAAGTCGCGTATGGAATTCAAAATAATGTTTTTTAGATAAAGGACAAAGTATGAAAGGAAAGGGTTGCCCAAGACCATAACACAAAGCATCAAGTATATAGAGGTGGAAAATGATGCTGTAACAGATGCCCCCTAAGATATGAGGTCAGAAGGGGTACATGATGACCTAAATGTATTAAGTGTAGAAGAAGAATCATGCAAGGACTTGGGAGGATTTCACCAGAATTGAGCCTGCCAAAAACCAATGGAAGAGATCAAAAAGTAAACTCATGTCTGAGGTGGGTGTTGGGCTATACAAATCACTGTTAAATGACTAAACAACACACATTAATTATCAATCCAAGGACGTCTTTTATTCTAATGACAGTTTCACTGTCTGTGCTGATACACCAACCAAAATAAATTCCAAAGAAAAGAAATTGTTGCTGAAATAAATGCTGGAAATAAATCACTCATGCAGAAATAAAAGGATCTACAAGACTGGAATCACACTTCAGTTAATCTGTTCTAGCGTGCCACACAATAAGTATCCAACTGGTATCTCTAATATCATATGTGTAACAACATACAAAGTATTAAAATTTAAGCAGATATATTCATAGCTGAACAGCAAAAACAACACTCTATTGATACATAAACTGAAATAAAAATACATACAGACAACTACTTTAATCACTGCAATCCCTAATAAGAAGGAGGTCCCTTCCTCCCTAGAAAGGCATAGGTAGAGGAAGAACTTAATGAAAACTAAATCGAATAACACATGTAACAACAATAACAAGATAATATGTATTAATCTGAACACAATTACAGAGCCAAAATAATGTTGTTCTCCACTAACCTTTCAACCTCTAAGGCCAAGAACTATATAGTGGTTACATCACAGAAAATCAAGGGATAGATCAGTCATGAGAATCTTATGATTCTCATGCTGACCGAAATATAACACATATAGTTATAACCACTTCCTAATAAAGTTATGACTAGAAAATTATAGATTACAATCAAAACCGCCCTTAGGCTATTATCCCAAAAATACAATGCTAAACAATTTCTACAACTATCATAATAGAACCATAGCTGCAGTGTAACAGCTAAAGGACATATCAGCAATAGGTTTTTGATGATATCCAGTCAGCGGTACAATGTTGTCAGCAGTCTGCCAGTGGGTCTGTAACAGCAAAGTGTAACAACGGTTTTCCGGCGGGTCTATAACAGCAAGGTGTAACAACATCGCTTTGTTATAACAACACCCTCTTAACTACTCCTGTGGACCTCATTCTCAGGATATTTGGTACTATAAATGACATATGAAAAGACAACACAAAGGACATCGATCTTCTCCAAACATTCACCCTCAATTAGTCATAAAAAGGCACAATATATCATAATAATTGGTGAATTGGCAGAGTAATAAAAACAAGGTGAAACATCACAAGTTAGGATAGAAATATAGGAAAAAGAGGAAAAGATACTCCCATTGGTTATAGTTATGAGGCAAAATAGGGGAAACAAATGCTTGAAAAGTGTACAAAAATGGCACCCAACATCTCCCCCCAACTGAAATACTTGCATGTCCTCATGCAAACTCATCTCTAATGGGAATATCTCCGGTGCAGGTCGATGAGATCATAAGCACTAGCTGTATCTTCGTCTGCAGACCTGTATCCCTGATTGGCCATCAACTGTCGTACCCAATATTCTGACTCATACTTACTCAATTCATAATTGATCTGGTAATCCTCAATTGGCAGCCAGATCAAAGGAAACTTGAATCTTAATCCCAGCCACAAAGCACCAAGGGATTTTACAATCTATGCATAAGCTAGTACATGTGTGACATCCACCATGAAATTTTGGAATGAAAATGGATCCCCCTTCAATAGCTTAGCACTACTGGCTTCCTTGTGTTTCAAGCACCCTGTCAAAGCTCAGATCTTCATCATTGAGAACTGATTGACGCAGAAGTTAACAATTATTCTTCTATAAGTGGCAACCGGTTATTTAATCCCAAGAGTATTCAACATTCTCCTGAATTCTCATCTTAACTCGACAGCCTGTCTTGGTTCTGCCACAACCCACAATGCCATCTTCTCCTCATTAGTCTCCATATATTTGATGGCCAAATGCCATTCAATATGATTCTTCATGAAGGACAAAAAATCTCTCAACTGAATATCTCCCATATAGGAGAATACTGTCACAACCATCTGCATACTCATATGTTCATAAATAATATTGTGTAAGAATAACCCACACAACAAACTTTGCTCATTGAAATCAGAGGCATGGAAAACATCTAAAAATGTGCGAGTGGAATAACATAAATAAGGTAGATCCTCCATAATAGATTTCATCTGGAATAGGATGTAACGTTCCCATAAAAAGATAGGATATGATGGAGAAGGCCGCCTACAACCCAACAAGTTGAGGGAGAGGTCATGAAGTTTTTTCTTATCTATGGTGAGGTCCTGAATCTGCTGCTGTAACAGTAGCAGTTGTTCTTCCTATTTCTTCAGAGCTTCCTTCTTCTTGTAATTCTCCCATACTTTATTCAACTCTGCTTTCATCCATGTTTCATGTAAAGTGTTTATTTCTCTTTGATGTTCCTTTAGCAAAATTGTCCCCTCCCAAAGGGAGATTGCTTCCTATTTCCACTTTTGCAATTCAAAAACTAACAAGATTTTCTCAAAACTTCATCCCGAGATGGGACCCGGTGTTCTTCTACATTCAATATCCACATAAATGATGGGTGTAACAGCCTCTGCTACATGGGTTGTTCCACCTCTGCTACTAGTTCTTGTGTAAAAACAACTTCCTCAGTGGGTAATTGTGTGTTAGCCCCTTTGTTTCCACCTAGAGTAGCCTTTGTGTCCATTGTTGTTTCTTCTATAATAGGAGTGGCCTCCACAGGTTCTTATGGGTCGGCTTCTAGGTCAATTATTACAGGAGACTCTACTTTAACTGTTGGTTCTTCTGTAACAATAGTATCATCCGAAAGTTCTTATGTAACAACCTCCTGCTACTCTGTTTCTATTTCCATTGGGCTGATATTTTCTCTATAGACTTGTTGTAGCTGCTACAACACCCTCCAAAATTTTTCCCATTTTAAATTTTTTAGCCCCTAACCTTTTTGAAAAATGGAGTCAAGCCTAAATTCACTCTTTCAAAATCTTAAGTCGCTAAGTCGCAGAATTGGTTAACTCTTTTAATTTGCGACCCTGAAACCTTACGACCCCTCAGGTCACAAAGTCGTGAGGCCATGCATCATCCCGAAACCAAACAATTACGACCTTGCGATCCTGTGACCCCGCAACCCCCTAGGTCGTAAGGTTGCAGAGTCGCTAGGTCACACATCACATCAACTCAACTAATTTGTGACCTTACGACCCTCATTTATTTCCCACATGTGTGACCCCTTTATATATAGAAGGGTCACATAGGTCGCATTCAGCCTGCACGACAGAGAAAGAAAACGCCTCTGACAAGCCAGCTAGAGCGCGTTTTTCCCAGGTAATTTTCCTAATCCTCTTGTTGTTTCCTTCCTAGATTAATTGGTTCTATTTCTTCCCCTTGCCCCTAGCCTATTTTAGCCCTGTTATGCCTTTGATCAAGCTCCCCGGCAATCATTCTGCAAGCTTTCCTACCTCCCTTAGGACATTTACCCATTCATTTCCTTGTATTTCTTTCTGCAAGCTTATCTGCCCCCTACCTACCTCAGGGACCTTGCCTCACTCGCCAAGGAAGACTTCTATGACCTGGTCAATGCTCTTATGATCACTGTGTGTGTTTTATAACCATTTTTTTTCCGCGTATCCACCAAGCTCAAGAGCAACCCCACAACCCCGCGACTCCACGACCTCGTGACCTGGTGACCTCGGTCGCTAAGTCGTAGGGTCGCTAGGTCACGTATCCATAAAATTTCAGAGTGACGCGACTTCGCAACTCAGCAACCTTGCGACCCGGTTGCGAGTCGCTAAGTCACCAGGTCGCACTTCTGTGAAGATCTAAATTAGTGTGACTCAGCGATCTCGCGACCTAGTCGCAAGTCGCCAAGTTGCTAGGTCACTGTTTTGTGAAAGTTTAAACCAATGTAACCTAGCAACCCAACAACCAAGTCACAAGGTCGCCATGTCTCAAGTTCACCCATTTCCTTGAAAATAGTTGAGCAGAGGTAGGAGCAGCCCAAATATTTATAAATATGGCATCTGTCTTATCGTGGGATTGTTTTATGAATATGCCAGGGAACCTCGAAGCCGAGCTAGAGTGTGTATCCATCTTGTCAACCTCAAGTGATATGGGGCCTTCGGTAGTTCGCAAAAGGAACAAAATCCCTAAGATAGAAATCTCGGAGGAGGAAATACCTATTTCTCTTCCCCATATCTATGGAGACACAGCCTGCACTTTCGGCAAAGGGGAAAATATGACTTGGTATCAGGTGTACCAAGAATTTACAAAGCCTGAATTTCCAGAGGACCTCCCAGACTGGCAGGTGTATGTGCAGGTTAAAAGATCCAAGCTCCATTACGCACTATATTCCCATGTGTAGAGCTAATTTAGTGGATCCTACAAAGGGTCGACCCCAAGATCTGGGTTATTCGGGATCATGCCGGGAAGACATTCGCAAACCTGAAGGGGAAAGATGAAAAATTCTATTATGCGCTTCCCACCCGAGAACAGACCTTCAACGATGAGTGGGCAACCAATCATGCAGTACCCATTTCCGAGACCTTAAAAGGGTGGTGGGAAGACCCAGAAAAGTTCCGACTCAAGAAGGACCAGGAATATCAGACGGCAGGTCTCAAGAAGGTCTACAAGCTCGTAACTGCAATGTTATGTAGGATGTATGGCTATCTAGATGCAACCACTTTCAACGACGCTTGGGTTTCTCTGATGTATGTTGTTACTATGTACGACACCCGCTTCAACTGGGCCAACTTGATAGTGGTGACCCTCAGATCAAACATATTTGCGGCACTAGCACCTGATGAAGGGTATGCATCAGAATTTTACATGGCATCATACCTTTTAGATGCGGTATGTGCAAGGTGCCATTTTGAGGGGTGGGCACACAACTGGGATCCGGAACATGGCGGTCCATGTCACAAATATTTAATGGTGTTATGGGATTCCAGATATAAGTAGGACATGGAGTCAATCCAACGCAGCTTCATCCCCCTCTCTACGAGAAGCTATTTGGAAAAGATACCCCGTGCATGTCCAGGCGAGCCGTGGAGATTATAACCCGAGTAGCCCACTAGTTCCCTGACACGGATGGTACTTTCATCTAAATTTTTGGGTCGCTCAAGGCTCCTCATGCACTGCCCCAGTTCGTAACCAACAAACTCTTCCTCCAAGAAACATGTTACCAGATTTCGAGGGGTTTCTCAAAATTTCTCATTAAGGGCAAGAAGAAGCCATGGCCCACTCTACCACTCACTATCAATGCATACACCATGAAGGATTTCAGGGAAGTAGCGGTAGAGGCCGAACAAGTTAGAGGATTTTGTCTACCTCCCTTGGCACATCGGACGTATGATCCTGAGAGAATCATCCCCACCCACTGTAAGCGGGCCAAATTCAAATGGAGTTACTAGCATACTAATTTCCCAGTTGAAGACAGAGTCAGGAATTGGTACAACAAAGACAGAGAGGCCGATTTAGAGGAATCAACTGATTAGGAAGATTAGGATAACCAGAATTTTGAAGAAAGAATCCATACGCTCGGAGGAGCATCATCCTCCAAAGCCAAGAAGCCAAGGACTAGTACAGGTCATAACTCTTCCACCCAGCAAAGAGAAAAAGAGGCTAAAGCTCAACAAGAATCCGAGGAAAAGGAAAAGGAAGAGGAGGACAAACAAAAGAAGCAACTGAAAGAAGAACAAAGAAAGAAGCGGGCGAAGGAAAACCACAAGAAAAAGGAAGAGGAACAACAGAAGAAAGAAGAGGAAGAAAAGGCAGAATCTGAGTGCCAGCTAAAAATAAAATACGATAAGGTGGAAGTTGAGCGCCAGCTAAAAGAAGATAAAGCTAGAGCAGAAGCTGAGCATCGACTAAAGGAAGAACAAGACAAAGGAAAAGCAGAGTGCCAACTGAAAGTAGAACAAGATAGAGCAGAAACAGAGCAAAAGAGGAGAGAGGAAGAAAGTCAGAAGTCAAAGGAATCGAAGGAAGTAAGGCACCTCCTCCATATACAGAGAAGCAAATGGAGTTGCCACACATTGAGGTACCCCAAACAACTCCTGCAACCAATGTGCACTTTTCCCTCTCAGAATTGGGTACCTCCGAGGATCTAAATGAGGGAGGGCATGATCTCACAAGACTTACCTATGATCAATTCACACACAAGATCAGGCAGGAAAAGAGAAGATGTTTGGCAAGGGACCCTATTACACCCCTTACAATCACTATGAAGAAGGATATAATCTTGGACACCTGGACCAATCCGGTTATGATTGCATTAGCCGGTATCTCTTTTGCAACAGCTACCGAGGAGAACGTAAGCAGAATGAGCAGAGAAATTATGTCCCTGCAGAATAGACTACAGGCCTCTGAACTAAAGACAACTAAATCAGAGCAGGAAAAGAAGGCGCTAAAAGAAGAGGTCCGACAACTTCAGGCTAGGAATACCCCTACCAATGAAATATCACTCACTATTTAGGGAGAGTTGGTCACTTTAGAGGCCACCATGAAACAGGTATATGAAGAATTGTTCACGATAAAACAAAGCATCGCACCACTACTGAAAGCACAGGCAGAAACCAAGAGGAGGAACACACAACTAAGGGAAACCACTACTGCCCTGGACAAAATACTGGAGTGGTATAACAGGTATCCACAAGCTCCGGCCACTTTGCCTAGAAAATATTGGATTGCCACCCAAAATGACAAGGTTCAATCCAAGGAGAAACTTATGAAGGATTTGGATAAATTAATGTCTGCATATGAACATTTGATTAGCGGCATTGACTCAATGGCCTAAGTACACCACATTCTGTCTTTGGGTGCATTGGGTGAAGAGAAAACATGGGAAGAAGTGCCCAAATATATCCAAGTATTTCTACAGCCCATAAAGCAAGCAGCCACCTCTCAAGACTTTTCGGCATCACAAGAAAACCTGGTTCAATTCATCATTACACCGGTTTTGATCTATACCAAATTGGCCTCTTTGGAAAATCAGATCACGATCAAGAGGGAAACTTTGATTCCAAATGCTCTCGAGTGTCTTCACAGGTTGAGAGAGGATACGCCTCAGGTCTCCCTAGTAGCTGCAGATTATCGGGCATGGCAGAGTTATCTCAAAGAATAGCAGCAGGTAGATGTCCCTAACCTTGCAATCACCAAAATACTCCCATGACCAAGTCACATATTGCAACAAACAGAAGAGGTTGCAGGTAGCAATAGCTAAGGGGTCGCAAGTCGCAGTTGTAGCCAAGGTCGCATGTCGCGGATTCCATCAAGTTGCAGAGCATCTCAACGGTCAGGAAGGCGAAAAGTCAGGGATACCCAAGGGTCAATTTTGTCCTATAAATACCCCCTTCGGGGAATTGTAAAAGATCTTTTTTTGGGACTCCAAAAGAGAGAAGAGAATTGTATAGCATTGAATGCACTTTTCTATGAATGAATACAAGCACTTGTTTTGATTCCACTCTTGGATCTGATGGGGATTAATGTGTTAACACTGTGAATATTTTTTCTTATGTATTTGATATCTTTCTGATTAAGTAAATTGTGTTTTCTGCTTATATCATTTATACATTTCAGCTCACTAAATGTGTTGATGATGTTAGGTTGTTTATTTAGAAAATGTTAGCAACTCTGTTACTAAAATTTATCTCATCTCTTGAGACTGCTTAAGGAAGTGAAGGGTTCTCTAACAATAAAGAATTGTTTCTTCTATGGTTTGAATAACTTTTACAAGTGTGACCCTAATGATGTGTTTCTAACAACATTTCCTTTGGTTGCATGCTTTAACTCATCTTGCTATTCATAGTGTTTTATGTTCATTAAGACTCATCAACCATTTGCCTTGTACCATCTGGATAATTGTGTGTTCACGGATCTGCAGGGCTCGTTTGTGTCTGAGAAAAGGATTATTCAGTGGTATCTGGACCCACACCCCAGACGGGATCCCTATCACAAATGGTTTAGAGTCTAATTGGGAATTTTTACCGGGGAGATCCCTTACTGTTGGCCGGAAATATTTTCCCATCAACAAGACCTTATATCCCGTTGTTGTTAAGTCTTGAAAGCATGTCATGCATACAGACATCGAGATTTCCTTCATCTCAGATAATTTCCGCTTTAATTCTTCATTTTCCTTTCTTATATTTTCGAGTTCTAAAAACAAGACATTGGTTTCATCCTTACCTGATGAGGAGGGTTGCCTTTCTTCTTCTAAAACTTCTGCTTCTGTCTGCTTTCCATTTGTAGGCAAAGGTTCTGTAGGTATGCTGACTTTAACTCTTTGTTTTGGCCTTCTATCCCCAATTGGTTCATCAATAGGCTCTTTCCCAATCCTAACTTCAGCAGGTTGATTCTGGGTTTCCACTTCTGCCTGAATTCCTCCTGAAGTCATGGTCTATTTCCCCTTCTTGTCCTTGGCCTCTTTCGCTTGAATTCTTCCCAATTTTTTCCTTATTGGTATAGGGTATCCAACATGATTAACTTGATTAGTTCGTGATTATTCACACATGCCTCTGGGTGTGCTGTTGTTTTTATTGCTGCCACCATATGCTTGATGTTCCCTAACAAATAGAATGGAAGATTAAACCTTTTTTGGTGCCGAAGGTGATTAAGCAGAGGAAAGTCATAGTTGAACACTATCGTTCATCTTCCCTCACAAGTGATATATTTAATTAAACCCAGGGCAACATCTTCCCAAGGATGAGGAAGTGACAACCTGTCAATTCCTCTCCATTTCTTCTCCATTTTTTCTTCCCCTTCTAGGAAGTCTTCTTTCAAGGAGGGATCATTGATTTTTCTGTTAAACCACCTTCGCCCCTCTATTGGTAATGAAGTTACCTGGGAAATTACCTCTTCATTCACCTCCACTTGCATGCCCCTTACTTGGGTTTGATTATTGTTAAAGTTCTGAGAAAATTTAATTTCCACTGCCTCGTCTGAGCTTTCAAGCTTATGGAAATACTCAATCCATCTGGCATCTCTGAATATATGGTAGGCTTCTCGACAATTCTGCAAGGCATCCATAGAATCTAGCTCGTTCCTAACCGCTGCTCCACCCATCTTTCCTGTTTGTTTCTAAATTTGCTTCTTTCTATTCAGCCCCACTGTAATATCACTGCGTTTTTGAATTCACTTCTTGCTGTTTAGCCCCAATGTGATATCACCGTGTTTTTGAATTCACTGCTTCTCGGCGTCTCTGCTTATCCCAATTGACGAGTTTACAATGAGGATGCAAGGTTTCAGCCGAGGAGGTTGATGGGAGGTCACAACTTTCACGTAATATCGAATCGTACCTCACACTAATATTCATAAATGTCTCGTTATGGAAAGTAATGGAATCTAGTACTCACGCTCTTTTCCAACCGGATTTGGTCATCATTGGAAATTCTGCTATTAATTGAGTGCATGTGGATTTGATAGATGTTTATGATTACATATTTTTGCAATGTTTTCAATACATATCCCCTCCCCCACCTTTTAGGTGACGTCCGCTCATGACCGTCACAGGAAGATCATTACTTCTGTCAATTAATCACCGAATCATAAATGACAACGTTTACCTTTTTAATGAAATACCTGAGGTGACGTGGAGGAAGATTTCGAATTTACGATGTCCTGCTTGCAGTGATCGTGTTGTTGCATTTGGCCGGCATGGTTATTGCTATTATGGAATGAATCATAAGAAATAGTATTCATGGTTGTCGGCTATTACATGTGTAACAACCAAGACAACCCTTAGATTATTATTTAAAAAAAATAATAATAATCAGGAGAAATTGGCACAGAAAAGGAAATTACATGAATACCATCATCCTATAGAATAGATCAGAAAGGGAAGATGATGTTTCAGGAAGAAAAACATGGTTGTAACAACTGCCACAAGAGTGGTTTTCAACTATTACTAACTGTCTGACTGTGCCCCGAAAAGAGGTTTTCACAGTTAAATTTATTTTTTATTTTGTTTTTATTTTTATTTCGTTATTTATTATTATTTTATATATATATATATATATATATATATATATATATATATATATATATAAAACAGGTGTAACAACTGCCATAAAGGTGGTTTTCAACTGCTGCACTTATTGGAATTTCAATTTTTAAGGTTGCACAAGAGAATGTTCCCCTGTTGTCATAACATGAAGATCAGAGTCCACGACAATGTTGACAAATGATTCCTTCGAAGCTAGTTGATGATATAATCTTAGACGGTGCCCATTAACCAGTAATGATGTCTTAGCACTGTCAATGGTGACCAATTTTACAATGTCAGTCCGTATCCACTTCGTAAGGACCTAGCCATCTAGTGCAAAGTTTGCCTTTGAAATATTTGAACCTTGAATCATACAAAAGATCCCAATATCCTTTCTGGAATTTTTTCTTCTTAATAAAACCATAATGCCATCTAGCTATTTGTTGTTGAATTTTCTTTGACTGTTTAAATGCAGCCAGTCGTTTCTCTTCCAACTCATTGAGCTACTTTAGTCTTTGAGTCTATGTTGTACTCAAATCCAGATCGACTTGCAATGTTGTTCTTAATGTCTTTATTTCAAAATTTATGGGGAATAAGGGATTCTTACCATACACCAATTCATATGGTGAGAAGCATGTAGTATTCCTCCATGTTTTCCTATAAACCCATAGTACCTCTAGAAGTTTCTTGGCTTCATTGCTTCGGTGTCTGGCTACTGTCTTTGTTAAGGTTCCCTCAATGAATTTATTGGTGCTTTCTGCTTGACCATTTTCTTGTGGGTGATATGGTGTAGTGATTTTGTGATGAATTCCATTATTTTCAACCAACTTTTTGATCAAATGAGATGTGAACTGAGGCCCCCCATCTGTCACTCTCTCTGGGTATCCCGAAGTGAAAAAATTATCTTGAAATAGGAAGTCTGAAACAACCTACTTTGTTGCTCTAGTTAGTGCCTTTGCTTCGACCCATTTTGTGACATAATCAGTGCAGACCAATATGTATGATTTTTGCTGTGATGAAGGAATAATTGGCCCCACAAAGTCTAGGGCCCATTTCTCAAATGGTTCTATCACTATCTGAGGCTGTAATGACATCTCATCTGATTTCAGAGGCTGGCCCATCCTTTGGCGTCTATCACGTCCTTTCACAAACTTCTTGGCATCCTAGAATATAGTTGGCCAGTAGTACCCTGTTGAGAGTACTTTATGTCCTATCCTCTTCTTAGTGAAGTGTCCTCCACAAGGTTCCTCATGACAAGCCTTCAAGATCTCAAATACCTCATCTTCTCTAACACATCGCCTAATCTGAAAATCTGGCCTGGTGTGATAGAGATTGCCTTCTATCCAGGAGTAGGTAGCACTCTGTTGTATAATCTTCCTTATTTCCTTGGAAGACAATTGGTGTGGGAATTTTCCTACAGCAAGGTAATTGGCTATATCTGCATACCATGGTGAGTGAGTAGAGATGGATAAAATATATTCATCTGGAAAAATATCCTCAGTGGCAGTGCAGTCATCACTTATAGTTAATCTATAAAGGAAATCAACAACTACATTATCTTTTCCGAGTTTATCTAAAATAGTAATATCAAATTATTGTAACGGAAATAACCATTGTGTAACTCTACCATTAGTAACAGGCTTATTCATTAAAAATTGAATTGCAACATGGTTAGTGTGTACAAATACTTGGTACCCAGTGAGGTAGTGCCGAAATTTTTTGATAGCATGCACTACTGCTAGAAATTCCTTCTCAGTAAAAGTGTATTTGAGTTCTGTTGGAGTTAATTTCTTGTTGATGTAATAAATGGCACAAGGTTTCTTCTCCTCCAACTGCCCCAAAACAACACCCACATCCATGTCAGATGCGTCTATAGCAATATGAAACGTTAATTCCAGTTTGGTCCTCGTAAAACAGGTGCTGCTGTTACACAATTTTTAAAATTTAAAAAGGCATGCTCACACTTCCCTGTCCACACAAATTCCACATCTTTCATGAGTAATGAAAATAGAGGAGATGAAATATTTGAAAATTTCTCTATAAATCCCCTATAGTATCCTGCATGTCCCAAAAACCTACGTACCTCTTTCGGAGTTTTAGGGGTCAGGATTTTTGAGATTACCTCAATTTTTACAGGATCTACCTTGATTCCATCTATTGAAATGAAATGTCCCAGCACAATTCCCTCGGTCATCATCATGTGGCATTTTTCTGTGCTCAAAGAAACATTAGTTTTTTCACAACGTTCCAAAATTTTTTCCAAGTTAGCTAATTCTATCTCAAAGGCATCTTCGTAGGGTGTAAAATCATCCATAAATATTTCAAGATAGTCATTCAAAAGATCAGAAAAAATACCCAATATTTCCCTCTAAAAGGTTGTTGGTGCATTACAGAGGCCAAAGGGAAGGACTCTGTATGAAAAAGTACCCCATGGGCAAGTGAAGGTTGTCTTTTCTTGGTCTTCCAGGGCAATCTGTATTTGATTATACCACTAAATCCATCTAGAAATGAAAAGAATTTTTTTCCAGAAAGAGTGTCCAAGACCTGATCAATGAATGGTAAAGGAAAATAGTCCTTTTGAGTGGCCTTGTTAAGCTCTCTATAGTCAACACAGACTCTCCAATTTCCATTCTTCTTCGGAACTATGACAAGCGGAGACACCCACTAACTGTCATAAATGGGGTAGATGAAATTAGCATTAAGGAGTTTCTGCAGTTCTTCTTTCACTATCTCCTTAAGTGTGGGGTTCATTCAGCGCTAAGGTTGTCTAACTGGTTTAAAGTCCTCTTTAAGGTAAATTTAGTGAGTGCATAGGCTAGGATGGATTCCTTTCATATCTGTATAGTCCCATGCAAATTCCTTTTTGTATTTCTATAATAGTTGTATCAACAATATGTTTAGTTCAACAGTTAGGTTAGGATTGATGTTTAAACATTTTCCAGGTTTGATTTCAACGGGACCGCTGATAGTGTGTGAAGTTGTTTTCAAATGTTCAATAATTGCATCATCTTCCTCATATTCTTCTCCCAAATCTCTAATGGAGGCAACATGGAGTGAATTACTAATAAAACCATTAATGTTATCATCCTCTGTTTCATCCTTAAAGTATTGTGCTTTTCCAAGCGTGAGAAGAGGTAGGGAAAGATCATATTCAGGTGCAAATTCGTCCCACCAAGGACTACTCAAATCCATATGAGGTTTTCCTGGGGGATAAATGTTCACGTTCTGAGTGGCTTGTCCATCTGAGATCACCATAGATCCAAACCTGCATCCGATATATGCATCTGTAGTGGCTAGCCATGGTTTTCCCAATATTAAAGGATGACCCCCCAAGTTGGATTTGGTTTGTAAAATGAGAAAGTCAACTGGATAGTTCGAGGAAGCCACAATGATAACCACATCTTCTATCATTCCCTCGAGCTTGACATGGGACCTATCTGCTAATTCAAGCACTGTGGGTGTAGGTCTAAGTCCATGAAGTCCTAGAGAGATGAAGAGGTCTTTAGTCATGACATTAATAGCTGCCCCTATATCAATCAAAATATTGGTTATGGGATGATTGTCGATATGGACAGTAACTGTAGGGTTCCCTAGGTCATTATATTTAGTCAACAAAGGCTGATCAATCATAAGGTCGGACAATTTCCCCATGACATGGATAGTGGCAGGGTATTTAGGTTTCCTTCCAGGTCTTTTGATGCATATATCCCTCACTGTTTTAGCATAGATAGGCACTTCTTTAAAGGCTTGTAACAACGGAATCTGTACATACAAATTTTGCAGCTCCTTGAGGAATTCAGATTCAGGTTGTGAGACTAGCCCAATTTCAGTTAATTGTTAAGGGTATGGAGGATTCTGAATGCTAACAGCTGAGTCAGCTATCACAAATGTACCAAAATTACTTGGATTGGATTTTGTAGAAACAACAGATCCTCCTGAGCTGGCTGCTACAGATGTAACAACGGGTGTTGTATCAGCTGTTACATGTGTAACAATTGCCTCAGAATCGTCCATATCCTTCCTAGGTGATTCACATTCTTCGATAATATTGGGAGTATGTTCGGATCTAATTACTTTCCCTGATTGAAGCCGAACCTTGTTAAGTCCAATAGGAGTAATAAGATAAGTCTGGAGGGTAACTAGAGCATCCATGCTCTGGGCTGCCTTGTTATTTGGATTGGGGTTAGGTTGCACAGGTAATTGGGGTCAGATAGAAGGTGTAGGATTTTGAATATAAGGTAGGTGTAACTGCTACTGTTGCATTGCTAATGGAGGAGGTACTAGACCTTGGTCATTACCTCTCCAATTCTGACCCCAAGGATTGGGTTGTGATGGAGGATATTGCATTGGTGGAGGAGATGACCACTGGTTCCATGGTGAAGGGAATTGTGTTGAGGAAGGAGTAGGATACTGCCATGGATATTGCTAACTATTATTAACATTGTTTCAAGGATAAAAAGAGGAAAAATATGAAGGCATACTTGTTGGTCGCGACTGCCATTGTCCTTTTGATCAGATGAAATAAGAAGATTGAAAAGCCTCGCTTGATTCTTGAAGTACGCCTTCAGTCTGGGAAACTCAGGACACTGATTCGTAGAGTGCGCCAACTCACAGATGTTGCACAGGCTGACACTATTCAGTCCACATTCTCTTTCCAAATGTTTCTTTTTGCATTGGTGACAAAATATTGGTAAGGCTACTTCAACTTTTGCTTGTGCTTTCTTGACTTGTACCATAGTGATCTGGGCAGAGAGAGTGCTAAGGAGGTCGGTTTTAAAATCCTAAAATAAGTTCCTGATCTTTGCTCTAGTTACTCCTCCACTCGTGGACTTCTGTATCCGGACTGAAGGATCCCTAACTGAAACTTTCCCTCTTACCGATCCTCTTGAGCTACGCAAGCAAAGATTCGTTATTTCATTAAATGGTTCTTGTGATATGTCTCCTTTTCCTAATATGTTCAGATGCTCTAGAAAATCATCTCTTAAACCTCTTAAGAATATTGGCTTTAGAATTTCCAGGTCTAAGTTACTGAACTTAGACCTTTGTAAATTGTAGTGAAATCGCTCCAGATAGTCTTCCACGCCTTCCTCCTCCTTCTATGAAATTCTAAAATTCTCGTCCTTCAAATCCCTTATTCGACAGTATTCCTAATACTTAAAGAGGAAGGCCTCTCTCATGTCATTCTAGGTTCAAATTGTGCCAACACCCAATCTCATGAACCATCTTAATGCTGCTCCTTTCAGAGTAGCAGGGAATAATTTCAGCTTCTGGGCATCTGAAGTGTAGTCATAACCTCTACACAGCACATCAAATTCAAATAAAAAGGTATCAGGGTCTTCAAAAACCATCCCTTGAAAGGACGGTAGGGATGATAAAGGAATATTCTTCATAGGAGCCTCATCTTGTGTTACTACTATTGGGAATTCAAAAGTAATAGAGCTATCTGTATTTACATTCTCGTCCCCCATGGCTGATTCTTTCTGATGGGATGAGTTGACCTCAGAGTGTACTAGATATTGAAAAATAAAAGGATTAGGCTGCTCCAGGACCAAATGTTTAACAACACTACTAGAGTCCAATTGATGGTCAACTGGATGTTGTTCCTCATGTCCCTGATGCTCCCCATTGGTCTCTCCATGCCCTTCAATTCTTAGATCCTGATCAATGATTCTCCACTGCTGTTTTGAATCTAGAGTTTTGATATTAGGAGTGGATATGATATTCAAAGGATGGAGAGGTCCAGACATGGAAGACACCTATGGTCCAGACCTTGATATGGTAGCTGCTTTTTGTGGTCCTGTCTTCCTATTATTTCTATATGACGTGGACTGTTCCTTTTCTTCCCTTAAAATCATATCTCCAAAGAATGTCTTTCTTCCCAAATCTACACTCTTCTTTTCCTTCTTACGACGCGTCTTTCCTATATTCAGTAGAGTGGGGGGTGTTTGTAGATGTTGATATTGTCCTACCGGCACACATGGGCCCTATGTGTATCAATTCACCATATAAGTGCTTCAGTATCTATAGCAGTGAGCCCATGCAAGTTTGTTAGAGTGATGCGCAGGTTCTTACCTCTCATCTTACTGCCCAACAACTGTATAGTTGAAGACACCCTTAAAAAAACACCCAAAATTCAACTCCTGAGTGTCCCAGCAAGAAATTGGTGAGCCTGCTAAAGTTTTTTAGAACGATGCACATGTTCTTACCTCTCATCTTACTGCCCGGAAATTGTGTCACTGGAGAAACTCTAAGAAAAAAACAAAATTCTCAAAAATTCAATCTCCTAAGTGTCCCAGCAAGACTAGTAAGCCCGCTCAAGTTTGTTAGAGTGTTGTGCAGGTTCTTACCTCTCATCTTACTGCTCGACAATTGTGTCACTGGAGACACTCTAAGAAAACACATGGAAATTGCACTTCTAAGAAACAACTCTGATTGATTGGATCATCACTGCCATCCCCGGCAACGTCGCCAAAATGTTGGGCTATATAAATCACTGTTAAATGAATAAAAAACATACATTAATTATCAATCCAGGGACGTCTTTTATTCCAATGACAGTTGCACTTTCTGTGCTGATACACCAACCAGAAGAAATTCCAAAGAAAATAAATCGTTGCTGAAATAAATGCTGGAAGTAAATCACTCATGTAGAAACAAAAGGATCTATAAGACTGGAATCACACTTCAATTAATCTGTTCTATCATGCCACACAATAAGTATCTAGCTGGTATCTCTAATATCATATTGGTAAAATCATACAAAGTATTGAAATTGAAGTGGATATATTCACAACTGAACAACAGCAACAACACTCTATTGATACATAAACTAAAAAACAAATACATATACTGCTATAGGGTAAAATGCTTGGGTGGTTGGTTATCGAATATCCCTCTCAGGGCTTTCTGGTGCCTGAGGAAGACAATAATATTAGCTGTATATTTCACAAAGAAGATGCATATATGTTCATGTTAACTTAGACAACTTGATAAAATGAGATGGAAGATTACCTCTTTTTAGATCCCAAAGTCTTTGGAGAGCACTAAGCAGCGAAGCAGGGATCCTGCTTCACTAGCTCCAAATCCCGACCCTGCGATCAATCAAAGCACCCGTGTAATCTCTACCACAATATATTTCCCATCAATTAAGTTAACATATGATAAATATTAAACAATGCACATCTAAGCCATTCATCTCACGCTACATAAGTAATTGAGAAACAATAATAATATTGACACATTGAATGGACAAAACAGATGCAGTTCTATTAATTTATAAAAAGGAGGATTACAACCATCGGTTGTACCAAGACCTCCTCAGTCGTCCAATCTCTCTCTCTCTTTCTCTGAATGTGGTGATGTCTTAATCAACAAGTTCTCAATGAACCGCTTTGATATTTGATCACACTACAACAACAAACACTCTGCTTCACATGTATTCAAAAAACCTTTGACCTTGGACCAAGAGCCTACAACTCCATTTTATAGGAGATGGAGAGGGCAAACCTTTCCTTTCTCCTTCCACCAGTTCTAAATAGAAAAACCAAGATTTTTCCTCAACTTTCCATGATTTTGCCTTTCTTGAGAGTCTAGTTGTTTTTGGAAAGACCCAATAAGAGGTTAGTGCCTTGCAGTTTTTATTTTTCACTAACTCTCTATGAGAAAAAGCTGGAGTTTCAAATCATTCTCCGGGGGTTTTCCTGTTTCAAACTCAAAACACAGATAACACTGCCCTCTAGGCTAAACAGATCATTTACCTAGCCACTGACGCGACCTTTTCATGGATCAGGTGCATTATAATGCACTTTGGCTGTTATAGGGGCACGTTACCTTGGCAGAAGTAGGTTTAGTTTAGGCCTCTTTATTCCTTCCATACTTATCTTCTCCTCTGAGCTGATGAGGAGGTTATTTGACCTGTAACAGATGCCCCCTAAAGTGTGAGGTCAGAGCCAAAGACGATGACTGAAATAATTTATAATATGTGTAGTAGAGCTAAAGAGATTGGAGGACTGAGGAAAACTTGAAACAACAACATATGCCAGAAAATATAGTATCTGTCTTGAGTCAGGAATTCCCATGCTCAATAGCTAATCAACATGATTTCTCTAGTACATAGATATGAAGAATATGTCCACCAATAAGCATAATGTGGACGTTTCTGTCATAACAGGATCATGCTGAACAAGCTGTCTCCGTAAACAATATCGAAACTTGGGGAAGGAAACACAGCTGTAATGATGTAACCTTTGCCCCAAGATCTTGGCCACTGCTTCACTTAAACTGCATATTTCTCGACATGTGAATGAAGGAGCTGTCATCGAACATGTGAGAAATCGTTTGATTACCAGTCAATAATGAAAACTATTAACAGACGCGAAGGTGGCCACTGATAATGATGATGGTCCCTAAGATCCACAATACAATCTAGCGAGTGTGAATAAAAGGAGTTGAAGTCGAACACTCATAGAATTATTCGATCGAGAGCCAATGATGAAGACCCCAATCAAACACAAGATTACCTACCACTGATGTCTGCAAGTATCTGGGTACTGATGAGTTTCTGGATCACCTTTCTAGATAAGATGTTGGAGTCGATAGGAAGAGATCTGTTGAAAGGTAGGCACTGAGGCGTCCTACATCAGTCAACACGAAATGGGAAAAATATGATTTTTTTCTTGATGGAAATAATGAAGAGAAAATGGGGAAAAATGACGACAAATAATTTCTAGCATAATGATCGGTTTGGTTGATATGAGGAGCAGTAGATAGCGAGATCTGCTTGAACAATGGAAGGCACTATAACAGGGTACAAGGCAGCTGAGGCTTAATGATTACCAAAGATTTTCTTAGGATTTTACTGGTGTAGGAACACTGGGAGATGAAGGCTAAACTCATAGATGGAAGGGTTTGGATAACTGTGAAAGAGTTTTCTGGGAAGTGCCATGTTCAAGATTTTTGCTGCCAAATCAACCTTTCTTAAACGTAACAGAGGTAGTATCCATTTTGTCCAATTTTTCCCCGTCTGATTAGGTTTAATGAGTCCAGACGAGTAAACTCGATGAATTTTTTCATATTTAGAGAGTTTGAAAAATGTCGTAAAAGACAACTCTGGGGGTGTACCTTTGTCATGTCTTTATAACCGAGCACGACAAAAGGAGAATATTAAGCCCGAAATAGTTCATTTTCCGTGAGTTAGTCCATCGAAGCCGGAAAAGTAAGAAATCTATGTTCAATGTACGTCTACCTCATTTTGTTATGAGTACGAGGAGACGAAGTAAACTCAATATTCTTTGTGAAATTTTAACAAGTCCAACAGAGAAAAAATCGGTGTTCTCCATGGAATTTTAACGAGTCACACAGAGAAAACTCGGTCACTTTTTCTGTTTAGAGAGATTTGAAAAAAGAGGAGAAAGAATGGCTCCTGATTCTCTGTCATGGTAGTTTAAGTGAGCTCAACAAAGATAACTCGGGGTTTTTTCAGTTTTATGAGCTAGAAAAAGTCCCTAAAAAGAAAGCTCAGTGCTTCTTCATGTCAGTTTTAACGAGTCTGAAGAAGAGAACTCCAGGTTTTTCGGATTAACGAGTAAGAAAAAATACCATAAAAAATAATGCTCGAAATCAACTTCGTGTAAGCTTAACGAGTCCGAAGAAGAGAACTCAAGGTTTTTCGGATTAACGAGCAAGAAAAATACCATAAAAAGAATGATGAATAAGGGTCGAACATGGTTATATCTGCGTATAGATCTTGATCACTCATCAGAACATTGGTAACTAAAATCAATAGTTGCAACACATATGCAGCAAGAATTCACGACTTTTTGTAGACTAGCTAAGAGAATCATGCCCCAGAAATGGCTATAAGAAGGTCAAAAGACTTTCATTTTCACTGTTTTGAATGCTGTGAAGGAGCTCTGAGGTGAAAAAGTGTGAAAACTTCCGCTCGCGATTGCGGTCAATCCGGGCAACGATTCTTCTTCCAACGAGATCCAGGTAAGAGCTGGAACCTCCTGCTATCATTTTATTTTGTTTTTATGAAGTTTTGCTGGTTCAAAATGAGAAATTTGGCAGGCCCTAAAAAATTTTAGCGGCTAACGTGGGCCAGCAGTGCTGGACCCGCGTTAAACGCACCTCTTGTGAAGGAAGGGCGCGTTAGCACGCTCTGTTTTTCTCTATAGCCCGCGTAGGTGTAAAGCATGTTTTAAGAACTCATTGATAAGAATTTTGAAGCATTCCAGGCAATTTCTAATCGGTTGAAAATGTTTTATTGGTAGGTATTCAGCTGTTTATCATGAGTATCTGGCAAGAGAGAGAACATGAACGAGAATAAAGAGATATGGTCATCGATGATGCAAGTTTGATGGCTCTCCGTAGGTGCGGTTTGCTAAAATATGCATAGCTGGAACTGATGAGGGGTCAAGAGGACCTACTGAGGTGGCTGATTTAGCAATGGGACGAGTGTCACCACATCTTTCGTATTGGGGGCAATGAGCTCTCAATTGAGAAGGACGATATCTATTTTTTGACCAGTCTTTCGTGTCGTGGACCAAGGCCTAACTTGACAGGATCCAGAGCAGATCCTCTCTCTACTGTTGATCTTATTCTTGCTCATTGTACACGCAACATAGAGGCAGTTAGCAACCGGGTGCCCATCGCACAGGTGGCTTTGAGATCATTGAGCTCTCTAATATGGATGATCGTTCACTTGGTAGGGGCCAAGAGTCAGCATGTGGCCCACCAAGGCCCAGATGTTGCAAGCCTTAGATTGTATGCAGCCTCAGGTATTTGACTGGTGTGATGGAGTTGTCTGTCGGATCCGGGCAAAGCTTACAACATGCAAGACCCATACCCAAAGAGAGTTTGGGTACAACACATTGATTGTTTCTTTCCTACTAGAGCGGGTGCCAGTGATGATACCCAGGATGATTACAGCGGCATTGGGCCCATGAGATAGGCTCGATGGGAAGCTTTGATCCCACAGACTGGAGAGGGTCCATTTTGTCACTGTTTTGATGATGGGTTCTTTAATTGGCTCAACTCTCAGATCATTATGATTGAGGATTATCCCTATGCAGGGATGAACTTCACCGGAGATCCGGAGCTAGTGTTGCCCCCTGGAACCCAGTGGGGGCTCGATGGTAAGAAAGGAATGATCAGCGTACTTAGGAAGTATTTTTTGTCTTTTGAATGTTTATGCAATTTTTTTGTTTAAATAGGGTGAAAATATGTTTTGACATGAAGCTTGTTTGCTTGACATAGATGTGGCACCTGTCTGCCCAGCTGGGGCCCCTCGTTATGCACGGCGAGGACTACAGCTACCCGAGGCTGGCGCAGCAGCGGAGGATGCGGAAGCCACCAGAGATGATGATACCCAGATCCTACATGAACTCTCCAGGAACTTGGAGGGTTTGAGCATGGGTGTACCACCTCTTCCTATGCGAGAGGTTCCAGTTCGTCTATAGTGGCATACTGTAGGTGTACCAGAGAGATACCTGGTGCCTCTGAGGAGGATAGCCAGGGCAGTTCTATGTTATTTTGAGCATCAGGCTTAGCTGGCGGAGCAGTTGTATAAATGTCATAGCGAGGCTTAATGTAGCCAAATTTTTGTAAAACACCCAAGTTTTGAGAGATTTTTTTATGTAACTATTGTACTGGACACGACATATATATATATATATATATATATATATATATATATATATATGCATACTTTTGGTGATTTTGTGTTTTTTAATTAATATGTATTTTCTATGGGACAAAATATATATACTCATGTGTAAATATTTTATAACAAATGTGACAAATTCCAATCTAACACATAGTTTGCCAAAGAATCAGCCAATGCATTAAATTCTCTAGGAACATGCTCAAATGTGATTGTTCGAAATTGACATTCTAAAAGTCGCACCTTTAAAAAACAACGTAACAAGACTGGATGACGGACACGGTAATGATTGTTTAACTGCATAATGACGAGTTGGGAATCTAACCTGACCACTAAATTGGAGATGTCACGAGATGTAGGCTCCATGTGGAGTTGGATCACTGACATGTACTCGGCAACGTTATTGCTGGCGTTACCTAGGAAAATTCCCCCATAACCAAGAAGTTCTGACTCAGATGTGTAGATAACCCAAGCAGCTGAAGCAATGTGTCTAGTGTGATGACTAGCACCATCTGCGTATCCAATGTATGATAAGGAGGACGACAACATCTGTGCGAAAGAAAAATATTGTATATGAGATAATATAAAAAATAAAAATAAAACACCTCAAAAACCCAAAAATATCCAGAGACATCAAAACAATAGGCAAAACTTATATACATAAAATTACAAAGCATATACCTAGTGCGTAACTAGGAAAAATAATTCTTTAGATAGAGCCCGTTGCGGGGCTCCACGAGCAGAATTCCATTACAGTCCTAAAGTTCATAAGCTCCTTTTTAGAGGACTTTGGTGATGACATAAGGACCAAGCCATAATGGTTGAAGTGTTCCTGCCCCCAAGAGGTCATGTCTTTTATCATAGAGTAGTACCAGATCACCCTCTTGAAAAGAACGAGGCTTGACAGATTTGTCATATTGAGCTTTGACTCGGAATTTGTGGGCTTCAAGTGCTAGTGTGGCATCTCGATGAGTCTCGTCCAAGTGATCGAGCGAGAGTAAGCGCTCTTATTTGGCGGTGGTGCCGGGTAGGAGTTCAACAGTGAGTTTGAGTCATGGAATTTCACACTCGATTGGAAGTACTACCTCCAGGCCAAATGCGAGTTGAAAAGGTGTGAAGCTGATCCAATTTTAGAATTATTAAAATTGTATCGAAATTACTCAAATGACCAAGATGGTTATTTGGAATGTAGTAATTATCGATTATGTAATAATTCAGGTATTGATCAAGATGGTCATGAAATTTGTGAGTTCAAATGTTCGACATCGATCGACATCAACTTCAGATTCTACTCCAACAACTATGTTTCAAAAGCGCCAATCAAGTCATCTTCAAGTTGACATGTGACAGAAACAACAAAGTTTGTTAAAAGACTTATATAATAAAACTTGTCCTAAGCCTTAATTGTAAAGGTCGAAAATGTTTATAGTCCGCTTTTGTAAACGTTAATGAATTAAAAAGATCCTAAGGTAAAAAGGACTAAGTTTAAGTTTAAGTCCTAAGTCCTAGGTTTAAGTCCTAAGGACGAGCGCTAAGTGTCAAATGAAAACACACACTTTGTAAAGACCTAAATCTATTCCTAGGACTAAAATTTCAATCAAAGTCCTAGCATAAATTCTATGGTCTTAAAGTCCTATTCCTAAGTTTCATAAACTTATGGACTTAAACCTCCTAGCACAATATTTAAACCATAAACGTTTAAGGTTCAGATGATGGGTAGGAAACCCATGATATAAAGTCAAAGTATTAAAAGGGTCGATGTAATGTTGTAAAACCCTTAGGCGCAAAAGGTTTTATATTGAAGTTCGAAACCTATGCCAAAAACCTTATTAAAGGTTCAGAGGATGATTGGTCAAAAACCTTTTAAAGGTTTGAGTGTCTGGTTTTATAAAACCTATGATATAGTGGAAATGTTGAAGAATTAGCGCATAGATGTAAAACTATGGCTCGGTTTATGTTTTATATAAAAACCTTTGTAATTAAAACACCACAGTGTTAGCTCCTGACCACAGCGGAAAGTTGCCCAAACTGCAGAGGTAAATTGCGTCGGAGTCTTGTGAACAGTCTTGAAGACTGCAACAAATCTGGGTTATGAGTTGTCGGGGTTTCATGTGATAGGTTTGTAGTTGATAGATGTCAAACTGCATCAGATAAACATGTGACCAGAATCGTCGAAGTGACTTCCAAATTCAGAATCGCCAGTGTTAAAACTGAAACCGTGTCAGAGTTGGATGACAGTTGTCAGACCATGACCGCCGCAGTAAAGACTGTCGTGCCCACCGCCTGATCACATGCCACAGGCTTCTCTTTCACCCGGTCAGCTCACTCAGCGGTTAAAATCATATCCAAAGTTTATTTATGGGTATTTTAATTTAAATATAGTGCTAAGGATTGCGGATTAATCCCTAGGTGTATAATAAGATAGGGATTCGATCCCTTTTTATAAATAATTGCTCAACCAATTTCTAAAATGGGAAAAACAAAGGTTCGAGGCAGCTTATAAAGCCATGAATGTATGTACTCTTAATATATAAAGAGAAGAGTGTTCTTTATATGAAAAAGGAGGAGGTCACCTTGAGAGGAAAGACCTCAGAAAGAGGAGAGACCTCATGAGAGGAGGTTGGGGAGAGTTTTCCCTACTTCAAGAAGAAGTAGGCACTCTTAAGAAGAAAAAAGATATAATTGGTGGAGAGTTTCTTATTTGCAGGTTTGTTGAAGGAGAAAAGGCCATCCTACTTGCATAAAGACAGTATCGAAGTACGTTGATGATTGACGAGATCAACTTCGACTTTCTAAAACTCTTTCAACCACCATCCAGTCAAAGGTCCATAAAGCTTCAATTCCTCAGTTTGTTTTAATGTGCGAATCATCCATGTCTTTTCTTAAGTGTTGAAAGGAAAGAGTTGTATCATTTAGCCTATCCAAGGGATGGTCCATATCTGCAACATCAGTAGTGCAACTGATGATTCATTGTAGCATATTTCTCTTGGCTAGAAGAATACAATGGACGCACAATTTTGAGGCGGACCCGGAGACGTAGAACTCCATCACAAACTTCTTTGTCTTATGGTATTGCTTATGTGATTGATGTGAATTTATTAAATCTAAAAATACATAGATTATTTCATGTCTAAACAGTTAATACATATAATAACTGTTCAGTAATACTGCCAATCACATTTTGTAAAAGGACTAGGAAAGATGTTGGTAAATTTCCACATTTTAAGAACCTGAGTGTTAATCTCTATAAAGTTCTATAGACAGAGTCTGTAGAGGGCCAGGTAGCCTCTGGATCTCATCCTTTCTTTAAGGGTGACATATCTAGTAAATGACCCTACAGTTAATCTTTGAAATAGAGCTAAGTAACTCAGGTCATTTTCAGATCAGAAGCCTGTGGCAGTTTTGACTGACGTTCGGTATGCCATAACGCGGAATACAACTTCCGATGCCATGTGGTTTTATGGTTTCCGACTAATCAATGAATCATGGTTTTGAGGACGCCATTTACGGCTTCGACTTGACCATTAGCTTGAGGATAGTAGGACGAAGACTAATTTTGTCGAAAAGCTAGCATGGATGTTAATTCGGTCATCATATGATTCTGAAAGTGTGATCCACGATCTGTGACAATAGGAAAAGAGCAGCAGTTTCACCATCAGCCTTAAAAGTGGGAATGGCTTCCGCCCATTTCGTAAAATAGTCGACCACAACCACGATGTAGTTGTGTCCATTTTCCTAAATGGGATTGCAGGTGATGAAGTCAATTCCCCATTTAGAAAAAGGACCAATGGAGATAACCGGATGAAGAGGGGCGGGATGAGCACAAATTTTCTTCGTGAAAATTTGACATGGATGGCACTTTTGGACTGCTGCAATGCAGTCTTTAAACAAAGTCGGCCAATAATAACCTGTGCACAGGATTTTTTGGGCAGTAGCTATGCCTGAAAGATGACCGCCGCATGCCCCTGTGTGGCAGTCATTCAAAACGCGTTCCGCTTCATTAAGAGTGAGACAACGTCGGAGAATAGTATCGATACCACGACGATATAACATATCGTTCAGCACGAGGTAGTGTTTTGCATGGTGGCGAATACGATGACGGTCATCGGACGTGAGAGTTGGGTGGAAGCGTTGGGTTATAGGTAGAACAAAATTTCTCCATACCATGGGTCCAAAGAATCGACCAAGTATATAGATTCATCAGGAAATGGATCATGAGCTACTTCTCCTGGGTCAATTCTGGGAAGGTCTGAGAGCAATTCGGTGAAGACTATAGATTTATTTTCTTTGGCAGCTGTGAAGACCAAATCAAATTGTTGGAGGATTATAATCCATTTGGAATATTTTCCTCCAATAATTTTTCGAGACAGGATGTGTCACATGGGGTTCTCCAAAGCAATAACAACAGTCTGTTGCAGAAATATACAATGTCGGAGTTGGGTGATGGAAAATACTACCGCCAAAGAAAGTTTCTCCACATGTGAATAACATAGTTCGGGTCCGATCAGATCTTCTGACAAGTAGTAGATCACATGTTCACTGTCGTCATTGTGAACTTGAACCATAACCATTCCAAGTGAGGATGGTGAGGCTGCTAGATAGAGGAGAAATTCGCGTGAGTAGTCGGGGGCACTAAGGAGTGGGGCTGAAACAAGTGCATGTTTTAAAGCGTCAAATGACCGTTGAGCTTGGTCATCCCACAAATATAGTGTTCCCTTCTTCAATAATCGCATAAATCCTTTCATCATCTCGACACAGTTGACAATGAATCGACGTAAAAAGTTTGCCTTCCCTTGCAAAAGTTGGAGTTGCAGGATGGATTGTGGCGCCGACAATTCAACAATTACTTTAACCTTATCGGGATCAACCCTAATCCCGTGCTTGGAGAAAATGAAACCTAGAAGACGCCTGAAATCGACCATAAATACGCAATTATGAGGATTCAGACATATATTGTAGAACCTACACATAACAAAAATTTCTTTCAGATAAGCAAGGTGATCAGGTCGTTTCTTGGAATGGGCCAGAAGGTCATCCAAGTAAGCCTATACAATATGTCGAATGTCGTGGAAGGCGTAGTCCATAGCCCACTAAAAATTTTCTCCAGCATTCTTCAAACCAAATGGGAGTTTACGATACGCAAATGTGCCCCAAGGACAGATTAAGGTATTTTTATGCTGGTCTTCTTTTTTAATCGCAATCTGGTTATAGCCCGAGAATCCATCCATAAAGGAAAAAGATTGGCATCCGGCGCAATCATCGAGAATCTGATCTATGAATGACGTAGGATAATTGTCTTTGGGACAAGCAGCATTTAGATCGTGATAATTAACACAAAATCGGATAGTGCCTTGTTTTTTTTCTACGGGAACCGGATTGGAAACCCATTCTGTCAAAGGAACGAGATAGATGAAACCAACGCTTAAAATTTTTTCTACCTCAGTTTTGTGGCGGCCGCTTTGTGTGGGTGGACAGGTCTGAGTCACTGTCGAATCGGTTTAGCATTGTCATAAACCTTGATTTCATGCTCGACTATAGATGGATCTATGCCGGGAATTTCATCATAAGACCAAGAAAAAACATTGCGAAATTCCTTGAAAAGGGATGTGAAGCGCACAATTTCCTCAGGATTGCAATTTGCTCCAATTTGAATGTTTTCCAATATACCCGTTTTGAACGAGATATCTATGAGCATGATCTTAGAAATATTTCCCATGTTCCCTTCTGAATCGATGGTTTTAACAGTCGTGTACATGGAAGGGATTATCGCGGGTGGGTCAAAGGATGGGATTTGAGTAGTTATCGTGTTCGGATCAAACATCAAAGTGCGGTGGTGGAATTCTCCCCAAGGTCATTCTTCTAGAGACATGATCTCTTGAATAGCTTCATTTCTAGGTAGGATTTCATCGAGGAGATCTTTAGAAGGAACTGTGATGGGTGGGGAGTTCATACCATTGGTCGAAATCATAGCCATGGAGAGTTCAGATGCAATTTGTATGGCTTGATAAGCCAACTTGGTTAGTGAGAGTGGCATCTGATCTCCATAGGAAGCAATGTCTGAAGGTGCCAGGAGGATCCATGGGTCGATAGAGGCATCCAAAGTGGTGGATATAATTGCAACTGTATTTGGAACCTCAGGTGGCGGGAGAGGAAAGCAACCCATTAGGAAAGATGCCTTCAGAAGACCGGTACCAATACTGACATAAGAGTCAGGAAAGCCTCCTATTAGGGGTACAGTGCTACTTGGTAACGTGGTATAATCAGGCATGCAGAAGGATAACTAATCCACTGTGACTATTTTCCCATCCAATGGAAATAGGATGAGTCGGAATACCGAAGAAACAATGGCGATCATGGCATAAGACCAACTGCGACCGAGCAATAGATTATGGTCGAGATGGCGATCTATGACTTCAATGTCCACGGTTATCATTTTCCCACTCAGAGTGATGCGAAAGCTAGCAAGGTATCCTTTTGGGAGGAACGTGTGGCCATCAAAAGATTTAATGGAATTCGACGGCGGTGACAAAGTAGGAGAACCTAAAGTGAGCCAGCAAGCCTATGACATAATGTAGGTCAAAGCACCTTCATCAATGAAAATACAATGGATTGGTCTCCCTTTCGACACAACTTGCACTTGGAATGTGAGTTGGTGTGAGAGGCGAGTCTAAGATTTTTCCATATCAAAGATAGCTATCATGGAATCCTGGGGGTCTATTCCACTTGTTAGCCATCAGTATTTTTTTACATGTTAATGATGACTATATCTACAGCTGAGTTTTCTAGAAACTGATTTCCTTATGTCAATATGTCATCTAGAAAACCCTCCTAAAACTTTTTTCGCCTTTCTACTTTTCAGTCCACCCATGTCAAAATCAAAACCTCATTATCCCTATCCTATCTAGCTTCAGCCCTACTGGTCTCCCCATCAGCTTTAAGAGGCAAATCCAAATCTGTTTCAAAAGTATCCCCTATGTTAGGAAGTGGCGCTTTAAGAAATTTTACCCTTGGCGATCATCAAAAAGCCAAAAAGCCTCCATCTGTTACAGACCAACCATGACTGACCTCCCACTCTGCAAATAAAATTGACAACTAGCTCTAAGTCGCGCCACTTATACCCCTAGGTCTCAGCACTGCTTAAGACACAGTCTCAAGCTGATTATTAGGTGTTTCACAGTGTTTTATGGATTCTGCAAAGAACAGGAAATATAACTTCATCTCAGGAAGAAATGCTTGAATCTACAGTTAGAGGAACAACTGCTTCTAAATGTATCATGAGCCTGAGATATGTATGCAAAACAGAAAGTCACTCATCAAGACCTTACAGTTTTCCTTTCAGTATGAAAATCACAGTAAGAAAAGGACACCACTGCCTCAGCAAACTGGTAAATTGTCATGGCCCAGAACCTCCTTCATTTACAAGCAGAGGGTTAGGGCGCCTCCTTCATTTACAAGCAGAGGGCGCTGGCCAGTATTGACTTTAAAGGTTGCAGAAGTCCAGGTTTGCCTTTTACTGAACAAGTGAAACAGAGACTCCAGGTTTTTCTGAGTGTGAATGATGATCATAACAGAGAATAGAGTCTGCAGTATGCAAGTTCAAAGGAAAACAGAGTTTGGTCTGATAAAGGAGGTCATTTGAAGTTTTCAAATTATGTGAATTGTTAAACTTTAGAAAGGCATGTCATTAGTAAAAATTCCAATTATAAGGAGCCTGCTTGTCCACAAGATCAAATTGAAGAGGTGCTGACAAAACATGTCATTACACAGGCAGAAGGAAAGGTGTTTTGTTTTTCAAAAGGAACTGACCTCCATAGTCACAGAGACTATCCTTCAAATAATTTGTCATGAGATGACCAAAACAAATGATGAAATTTCAGTCACCCTCAGAGCAGTACAGTGAGACAATGACATTTTGGCTAGGGTTTTTCTGAAGCATAGTGGTGATTGCAAGCAGAGGTGACAGTATTGATGTTCTTTTTAAAAGTTGGTTGCTTACCATCATAATCCAAGCAAATCCTTGTCATGCAGCATTATCAAATAATCTCCAGATACTTTGCTCAGTGAAAGGCCTCCTCCATTTATGAGCAGATGGCCAAAGCATTGCATATTGTTGAAAACTGATTGGTAAAAAGGTGCAGTGGAAGGATACAAAGGAAGAGAGCAAAAGTCTTTTACACAGATAAAAGATGGGGTTTTTGTTTCAAAATGCATTACCCATAGGAAAATGTCTTTCAAAATATACATCATGATGGACAGGGAACATTATGAATATGTATGCCATTGATACCAAAAAAGGGGCAGTTTCCTTAAGGGAAAGGATCAAACAACAATCCACTGTCACATGCCAAAATTCCAAAGGAGCGCTTTTCAAGAAATGGTTTTCAAAGCTTTTCAAATTCTTTTGACACATTCTGAATGGTTTTTCCTTGTTAAAAAATCACCAAGAAGGTAAAACAGTGAACATAGTCGAGTTATGGAATGGTTCTATTACAAAAAGGGTCAATACACTGGTCAAAGAAAAATGGTAACTGTGTATCAAAGAACCCTGTTTTTCCTGTTTTACAAAGCTTATCCTTTCAGATGGACATGGTGAATAGGTATACAATTTTATGAATAGGCAAAAGGAGTTTGTTTTGATAAACTGTCACTGTTTAAATGTCTTAAAACAAACACAATTTTCATCATTCCAAAGGACAGATATGGCGTAGATGATACACCTATAAGAAAGAAAGTGTGTTGAAAGGATAAATTTTTCTTAAATAAAAGGTCCAAGAAGATTGAGGCAGCTGTTAAAAAACTGAGACTGTCAAAACAAGTTTACAAAACCCTGTCCTCTCAGAAACAAGTCAGAACTCAGGTATTCTCTTGACAGTTTTAAAAAGAAGGGTTACTTTGCCTCATAAATATCACCAGCATCTTTAAAACAGTGGGGTGATGTGGAAGTTATTGAGTTATTTGTCAAAGTCTGAAGTTCGGTGTTTATCACCCAAAGACCAAAACTGGAGGTCACTTTTCTATCAGCTGTGCATAAAACAGAGTTCTCTCGTTTTTTATTTTAAAAAAAAAAAGAGAGAAGTGACCGTTGAAGACTTATGTTGAAATGACATAATAATAAATCGAAGAGGGAGATTTCATTTTCAAAACGGCAATCAAGGTGTTCATAGCATCAAACAAAGCAGAAATCGGGTCGATTTGCAGAGTTTTGCACTGTTAAACGCCGAGCGACGCACCTAGAAGCGCGCGCGACATGCCTGGGAGCGCGTTTACACTGTCGGTTAGTTCATGCGCGACGCGCCTGTACAGTGGCGCGACGCGCCTGTACAGGGCGCCCGACCACCCGACAGGCCGACCCGACAGGCCACCCGGGTGTAATTTTGCGCGCCGTGCTGACATTAAAGAGTGCCGCGCATACTTTGAAGACCTCCGTTGCTACTTCGGCCCTCTCAAAGGATTTTCTCATCAAAATTGAAGGTATTCTCATATATTTTCCTCCTCGATTTCAAAGATTTGCCAAGTAACATGAAAATTTAAACTCAAAATGTGGCCCTAGTTTGGAGTTGTGTTTATGGGATAAATTCACTGCTGGAAGTACCTATAAAGAGATCAGTGTGCTGAACCACTACAGGTGTTTCGTATCAAAGTTTTCAAAACCTTCTAAACCTGTCACTATAGCTAAAAAACAGTGTTTCCTACACGGTGATCTGAAGTGTTGAACTGTGATAAAGTGCTGACTGTGTCATTCAAAAAAGACCTACAGGGATACTTGGTTTTGAGATTAAGAGCAGCTTGTTTCATCTTCAAAACAATCGAAAGACAAAGGTTTTTCCTATAAAGAACTGTGTTTTGATTAAAAGGAGTTTGTTAGTTACAAGATCTTGACTGCTACTTCAAAAGAAGCCTCTAAAAGGCAAAGGAGAATTTGTTATAAAGAAACAGGGTTTACATGTTTAAACAGGAGCTTAGGTTATGGGAAGAAATGAGCTACTACAGCCCTGATTAAAACCATGGAGCTTGTTTAAACACTGTCACCATTGTTCCATAAACAGTGAGTTCAGATGTATGCACACACTGAAGGTTAAATTTGCTTGTGTACGATCCTTTTGGTGGGGTAACACACATATAGAGAACAGTGAGGTTTAATAGGGGAAAGGATTCTTGATCAAGCATAAGTTTACAGTTTGAAACTACAGGGGAAGGCTGCTCATGCTCCTCACAAAGAAACAGTATTCACTGTGTTGTTGGTTCACAGCTTTGTGTTTTTCAAAGCTTATTAACAAGCTGTTATCCATCTAAAGCAAAGGCTTTTCTAACATAACTAGAGATGTTATATGGGTAAGGGGTCTTGCCTATTCTGCAGAGTAAAAACCCTTGCAAGCCTTGTTGAAACTTTTTGAGGCATTTTTCAAACTCTGTCACCTTGTTTAGAGCAGTAAAATTTGATTGTATACCTACACCGAAGTTTGACTGCATGTCCATAAGTTTGTTGTTTTATTTGCACTCCAAGAAGAACAGGTGGTTAATCCTTGAAATTCTACCTTGAGGCAGAGATACAGGAGTATTGCTTGACATCTAAAAATTCACAGAACAGATTGAATTTGACACTGTATACATCCTGTCTCATGCAGTCTGTCCGTTATTCCACTATACTGTATCATACTAAGAAGTGTTGACTGAGATGTTTTTAAGGTGTAGGGCCACTTTCTGAAGAGCAGGTTTTTGATAATTGAATTTTACATTGAAGACAGAGGTGTAGGTGTGTTGATTGACCTCTGGAAAATTCACAATAAAAGGTGAATTTTTAGCACTGTGCACAGGAAAACTTCCTAGCAGTCTGTCTTCTCTTTGTTATATGGTACCCTATTGAGAAATCTGCCTGGCTGAGGTACATTCAAAGGTAGAAGGCTAAGTTTCAAGGTAGCAGAGGTTATGTATTCAAAGTAACACTGTGCAAACCATCCAAATCACATTGTTTATATGTCCAAGCAGCATATTGACACAGTTTAGCTCCAGCAAGGCATTTTACACACAGTGAAGGCAGTTTGCCTCTTCCAAAGCATATTCAGGTTAAAATGCCTCCAAGGCAAGACAGCAGGAGCGGTCCACATAAGAGATATGAGCCCATCTCTACAGAAGAGATTAATGCTCATCCATCTGTACTTTTCAACTTCCATGAAGTAGGCTGCCTTGATTTCTGCCAGAAGATAGAAGAAGTCAAGAGTTTTTCGCCACTAACACACTTGTGCGCCATGAGATTCAAAGAAAAGCACTTCCAAGTGGCGGGTCTTGATTTCAAAATTTCTCCAAGGTATGTGTCCAAGGCCACCAAGATCCCGTATCATGGCGAAAAGTGGTTTAAAAAAGTTCATCTTGACTTAGAGGATTACAAACCTTTCATCAAGCCTGAACATAGGGAGGCTGTCACTGCTATTTTCCCTTTTTCATATCTCCTTGACAGCTATGCTCCACTGATGAAAGCCATAATGAAATATTTCACTTGTGAAGGGAGGTTTAATCGAATTTCTGCCTACCATGTCCGCTTACTGATGCATTTTACCAGAAGCAGGCAACTAAACCTCCCTTACTTTTTGTCCAAAAGCATAGAGAAAATGGCATCTACTGTCCAAAAGAAAGCCCCACCTCAGCAAATCCCTTCTCTTTTTCATCATTCTTTGATCAAGATTATCTTCTTATACCAGCTAGAGAAGAAAGAGGTGCCATGGGACTTATTCATCAGCCATCCAGACTTCTCTACTGTTCCTCCTGTTCATATGTCTCCCACTCAGCCTATCCATCACCCGGTACCTTTGTCCAGTAGGCCTACTCCTAGGAGGCTCAGAATGACTGCTGGACAGCCAAGTCAACAGGAGGAAGGGGAGGGTAGTAGACAGCAGCAGATTAGAGATGAGGGCCAGC
>JAXQQM020076212.1:0-13406 GCA_034641835.2 Pinus albicaulis
CATTAAGGTCCGGACCGGGTGGTTATCCCCCAATGTTGTTGCAGCGATTTTCGAGGCATCAACAGGTTCTTGAAAATACATGCATGAAAATTTTGAACAGTGAGGTAACATGTAATGAAAGTTCACTTTTAGGTAAACCCGAGCTACATGAAGAGTTGAATATACAAGGTTTACCTATTCTATTTGGAGACCATCAAAATGATATGGATGATATGCATAAAGTTGTTTGTACAGGAGTTGTTAGTCTTCAAAATCAAGATGACAATCCTCAAGCAAAACTACTAAATATTATATTTGATTTGTTTGACAAGCAAAAGATTAGTTTTGATACACACAATATGGATGTCATGTTTGAAGATGTTCAAGGATGCATGGATGGTTTTGTTGATTTAAACGAAAGGGAAGACAAATCTATTGTTGCCTTTTTATTTGATGATGTTTTTGGAATTGAAGACATAGGACAAAATAAGCAATAAGTTATGAATGAATTCAGCCCTCTGTAACACCTCCCATTTCAACAAAAAAAAAATCGCCTAATTATAGCTCTATCTCTAACTTATTGTTATGGTTAGAATATCATTCGTCGTATTCCGACATATTTCTGTCACTAACAATTTACTTTACTACACTATGTCAATGTTTACTCAATCACTGGTTATGACAATATTCAATTTGCCACAGTGTCAATTACCATTTCCTTTAAGATAGACTCCTCTCTCCTTACTTAATATGGAATTGATATGTTCATAAGCCTTCTACTTCTCACTTACGAATATAATGTTCCTATTGAACTTTAGACACTAACCTTTTGTAACTTATTTCTTTTTCATGTTGTTGACTTAGTTAATATACAAGAGTCATTATGTGAACCCTCGTTCACCCTCTTATACTAATAAAAGTATTCTTGTACCCTTTCAACGTATACCTCTGAATACTCCTACTATATCATTTAACCCCCATAGGTTTTTGATTTCCTTCATAGGAATCGTATTTCCATTAATATATATGCTAACTTAGGAATTCGATTGGTGATAATGAATTCCCCCACACCTTAATTTGTTGTATAGTGTAATACCTACACTAATTACATATATCTTATCTACCAATATGTATTAATGTTGAAAACCATTGTTTTAAAGACTATGCCACATATCACTATAGTGATGAGCATTGGTTTCTTGCTTTGTAATTCAATTGTCACTGTACACGAGATATATATCAGTAGATGTGAAAGGTTAAGGACTTCACATGGAAGATATCTCATCTTATTTTCTCGACTTCTGGTATTTCTCCACCGTGTCAGTTCAAAGGGTTACTAATGCTCTTACAACCTGCAACGTCACTTCCAACAACTTGCAAAACCCTTACCATATTCATATTAATGAATATGACTTTTAATGATACGCAACCCATTTGTATCTACCTCTGCACAAGATATTTCTTGGGATTCTTTCACATTAAATTGATGTACTCGTTTATTAGTTCTCGAATTCCACCCATCTATTCGCGGGAAAAGAGCATCCCCTTCTAAATTTCGGACACATGGATGGTTCTGATCCAATTTGGAATTAGGGTTTGAGTGTTCCATAAAAACTCACCCTTTGAACTGTGACTTATTTTCACTCATTGTTGATGGTTGGATGCATTCCCAACTGCGTTATTTCATAGTTCAATTTCTTCATTTTATG
Organism: Pinus albicaulis; assembly: GCA_034641835.2. Lineage (NCBI taxonomy): Eukaryota > Viridiplantae > Streptophyta > Pinopsida > Pinales > Pinaceae > Pinus > Pinus albicaulis. Next base: position 1,689 of record JAXQQM020076212.1, read on the forward strand.
TGCTGCTAGACTTATAACTATGGATAAAATGAGTGATGCCAATGGTCTAAGGAGAGCTCAACGCCTAGACGCAGAAGCTACCTCCATAATTCTTTCAGGCCAAACGTTTTCTTTTTGGTATGTCTTACTCATTTTTCCTTCTACATTTTCTGAGATAGTTTCATGGTTAGTGAATATGTATTTATTTTTGGTATTGACTTTATTTATGTCTTTGCCCAAAACGCACTGGTTAAACTTGCTTATTCCTGGAACGATGTCATGGTATGAATTTTCTTTAACCCGCTTTTATCTACAGTCCACCTCTAGACTTGATGATTTCATTTAGATTTCAAGCATTTTGGAAAACTAATGTATTGTGACATTCCCATATGGCTCTGGCAAGAGATGAACTGTATTCGGTAATACTGTCTTTCAAAAATTCGTCGTTTTCATGATTGTAAACGTGCACACAGCTCTTAGACTTTCGTCGTTAGGTTTATCCATTTTGTTTTCATTTCCATATACAAATTATTTTTGGGAAAATGCTTGAATTAGGAATCCCTCGGGGAAAAATTTCCGCCCTGTGTTAATTCACAGTATAGGAATGTCGTTCTTCACTTATACGAAGTTTTATTTTTGCCTCATACTTTTATTTGTGTGATATTCCCTGTCTGCTAACATTATCTTACTGTGTCTCTTGGTACGTAGATGAATAATTGATCGCTTCCTATTGGGTATGTGTTATATTCTTTCCACGACTAGCCCCATGCGCTGTACGTTGCGCCGGATGCAGCAGGGGGGAGGCAGCGCCCCAGCGAATTTTTTTTTTGGTGTGCGGACCCACTCATAGGCGGACCTACCCATGTTTTGTGCATGAGTTTGCACATGGTTTTGGGGTATGATGGTTTTCGTCCCCTGGTATTTTGTAGATCTGGTCAAGGGAACTACAGTTATGTTCTAATCCAAGGTTAATGGATTAGGGTTTATGTATGCTTCAACATGTATATATATGTGTTGTAACACTAAAAGGAATATAACGAAAAATCAAGCTGGTCGTCCTGATTTGGGATCTAGGGGAAAATCTCTGTGTTTATCTGTTTTGTGTTTTATGCTCTCACTATTGTTTATTTTCTGTTATAAGATTCGTGTGTAGATAATTTCTGTACAGGGTTAAAACCTGTTAGCGCTCAAATCTACCTCAGGCTGAAATGAGGTAAAACTCAAGGCTACATCAAACCACGCTCAGCCTCGTAGCTAGCCCTACGAGGACAGGAGAGGGCTCTCTCCGGGTCTATCTCGGCAAAGGATCTTCAAAGGGGCTGAGATGACTTATAATGAAAAATGAATACTGATTTTAGGCTAGTAAAGAGATAGGAATGTTTGATTTTGATTTTTTTGAGTTTTCGTTGGAGAAATGGGAAAAAACAATTTTGGGTCCGGGGATAAGGTCAGATATCTGCAGATTTCGAGTTGGGGCGAGGTAGGCGATTGTCTTGATGCTTTTGATTGGATATATGGACGGATTAGAATGATAAGGAGCTGAAGAGGGCAAAGAAGAACTTGGATCCTCTCCAAACAGTCGAAAACATGTAAAACTAAATGAATTCAAAGGCAGAGCACTGTGAACAATGGATTCAACCTCATCTACTCATTCATTTAATTTAAGAAGCATGAGTGAGAAATGGCATACATTAAACATGAAGAACTTACAGTAAACAAAGAGAAAACACCATCAAGAATAGAACACCACAAGAATCCCAACAGGTGCCGCAAAACCTCTGATCTTTCCTTAGCCAAAATATGAAAAAATATGTACAATGGTGCCAAAAGTTTCCCAAGAGTCCAACCTCTCCAACCTCTGAAAATGATTGAGAAATTACATCATATATATCATCCTAAATCCTTCCCATGCCTCTAGGGGTCAAATTCCTCCTTTTAGGAGCAGTTCCAACTAATTCTAAACAAGGAGCTAGAATCTAGGCAGCTAACAACTTGCCTCTAAAAGAGTGGAAACTGATTCATTTACATGATTTTCACTTTTTTGAGAGTGAATCTTCTAGAATAGGTATAAATAAGCCAAATTTACATGCCAAACATAAATTTACATCATAATAACTCAAAAATTTCATCCCCAAGCAAAACTGGTCCCAACTGGCCGAAATTCTGAGCTGGAAGTTGAAAATTCAGCCAAAAATTTAAGTGGGTAGCGCCCCTGAACTGAGTGGGTAGCGCACATTTCAACCTGATTTTGAGGCACTTTCCAGCATCCAAATTGAGCTCATGATAGCTCATTGGAAAGCCCTGGATGTTGGATATCCAACCCAAGTGGAGTTTCCCAATTTGGAGCTCATTTGCCCCTCCAAAACTTCATTCTCCCAGAAGTACTTCCTGCTGGTGCAAAAGGTGGCAGAGTGATTTTCATTGTGTTTTTGGGCCTTTTGACCATCTAGAACCTGATGAAATGCTTCGGCAATACTTTTAGCATGCATAAATTTCCATGAAAAATCCAAAAATATAAATTTTTCCTCCAGCAAGTGTCCCAATCATATGGGTAGCGCGCACTTTAAGTGGGTAGCGCCCTGCATGGTGCATTTTGCAGGAGGCTTTTGGAGGCCTTCCCGGTGTCCAAATTAGGCGTGTGATAGCTCATTGGAAATCGCTTGGAGTCTAATTTCCAACACAAGTGGAATTTTTCAATTTGGAGTTCATTTACCCTGTCAGAATCAAATCTCCCAACACTACTCCCAGCAGGTGCATCAATTCTCTTGAGGCAACGATATTTTTGACATTTCTCTAAAACCATGACACCTGTGTAAAAAGTGAAGGAGGTTTTTCTTCCTTGGCATGTTTTGGACAAAAACCTCTCTCAGTTTTCCAAAATTCATCTTTGATTGCTCTGAAACATCTTTTGAGTGAAACTTATCCCGATGTGTGAAACAAGGGATCTTGTCGAAATGAAGCGAAATGAAGGGGATAAAGGAATTCTAAATTCTTGGGGAAATTTTTGGAAGTAGGGAGGGATTTTAGGAAGTAGGGGAAAGTGGAATCTCTGAGATTGAGTGAGGGGAAGGGGTCCAAAAGGGAAAAACACAGGCCTAGCCTAGAAAATTGCCAAGTTGTGGCAAGAAACTAGGGTTTGTGCAAAAATGAGGAATTTGAGGGATCTTAGTGATGGCAAGTGTTTAATAAGGTATATTAAGGATAGGGGAAGGTGTGTGAACATCAGGATACAAGTTTTTCCGATGATTTGACCATCCAAGAGAAATTACCTCCAAAACCCTAGGAGAGGGAAATGGACCTTACCTAGGCACAACTGAAGCATGAACAAGGTGTAAAATGACTCAATGGAACTTGACATGATGATGAAAACCTTCTGAACGATGGTACACTCAGCTGAATGGTGACATGAACCGACATTTGGACAAATTTGAAAAGAGTGAAAACAAACCCTAGACCTAATGCCTAGTGACCAAATTTTGCTTGAAGGCTCATTGAAATGACAAAATTTGACCTTGACACCTTAAAATCACTTTGTAAGAGCATGTTTGATCACTGGAGGAAGGCTGCAAAGGCTGACACTAACATTGGCTCCAATGGGGATGGTAGCTCCTTGGAGGTGCCAAGAACGACAGATCTTTGGGAGAGCAGACCAGTGCCTTCATCCATTGGGCGATGGAATCATTATTTGAACAGACAACACGAAACTTTCAACTCATTTATGGACTAAAACTTGACTGAAATGATTGAAAAACTGACTCAGCAAACTTCCAACCAAAACTGTAATGAAACTAGAACGAAATGCTGCCCTTTAGCTGCTTATTTATTTACAAAATCTACCCTACTCTGCTGCAAAAACAATAGATCAGGTAATACTGTAATGCCAGATCAACCATTCAAGTAAACCTGAGAAAAATGCTGCTTGAGAGTGCTTCAACCAGGACACAGATGTAATTGCTGGCAACCCTACATGCACGTAATGAGCCTGGTCATGTAAAAGACAGTTTGATTTGTCAGTCAAACTGAAAAACATTTCCATGTACATCGCAATAGGATCGCGAAAGCCAGACTCCGTTTGCTGCCCCAACTCTGCAATACATACCTCCAGCTGCACACTGTCAATGCAAACATCTGTAGGCAACTCTATTGTTTCTTGTTTTGAAGGAGGGAGCGTTTCCAAGAACATTCTGGGATCTCGGAAATCATATGACTGGATCTGATCATTTAAACACTGAATCTCCTTCTCAATTCTTTCAACAACTAACTCGCAGACACTAGTTTTAGCTTCAAGTGGAAACTTCGGAGATTTCAAACATTGAAACAAGGCACTGAAAAAATCTTCATTAATTTCAAAATCTGCTAACTGATCTCTAACCTCTTTTACAACTTCACAAAGAGCAGGATTTGCCACATACCCTACCATTGCATGAGTGGATCAGCGAGCACTGGAATCTCTGCATCGAGCTACAGTCGCCAGGTGAATGATTTCAGCCTTGCGATGTCTGATCGTTGTTCACCATCAACCATCAGATCTAAACTTGATACATGTACTGGGGCAATTTACAAGTTAAATGCTACGATTACAAGTTAAACCGGAGATCGACTGAAGCAGCGTTTATCTACTTCGCTGATGCATAGCAACAACGTTTCGAAGGCTACCTGGCGTGACTTCAGACTCCGTCTATAACAAGAAAACGTTTTGAGTTTCTCCCCAGTATGGTCGCCACTATGTTAGCGCTCAAATCTACCTCAGGCTGAAATGAGGTAAAACTCAAGGCTACATCAAACCACGCTCAGCCTCGTAGCTAGCCCTACGAGGACAAGAGAGGGCTCTCTCTGGGTCTATCTCAGCAAAGGATCTTCAAAGGGGCTGAGATGACTTATAATGAACAATGAATACTGATTTTAGGCTAGTAAAGAGATAGGAATGTTTGATTTTGATTTTTTTGAGTTTTCGTTGGAGAAATGGGAAAAAAACAATTTTGGGTCCAGGGATAAGGTCAGATCTCTGCAGATTTCGAGTTGGGGCGAGGTAGGCAATTGTCTTGATGCTTTTGATTGGATATATGGACGGATTAGAATGATAAGGAGCTGAAGAGGGCAAAGAAGAACTTGGATCCTCTCCAAACAGTCGAAAACATGTAAAACTAAATGAATTCAAAGGCAGAGCACTGTGAACAATGGATTCAACCTCATCTACTCATTCATTTAATTTAAGAAGCATGAGTGAGAAATGGAATACATTAAAAATGAAGAACTTACAGTAAACAAAGAGAAAACACCATCAAGAACAGAACACCACAAGAATCCCAACAGGTGCCGCAAAACCTCTGATCTTTCCTTAGCCAAAATATGAAAAAATATGTACAATGGTGCCAAAAGTTTCCCAAGAGTCCAACCTCTCCAACCTCTGAAAATGATTGAGAAATTACATCATATAGATCATCCTAACTCCTTCCCATGCCTCTAGGGGTCGAATTCCTCCTTTTAGGAGCATTTCCAACTAATTCTAAACAAGGAGCTAGAATCTAGGCAGCTAACAACTTGCCTCTAAAAGAGTGGAAACTGATTCATTTACATGATTTTCACTTTTTTGAGAGTGAATCTTCTAGAATAGGTAGAAATAAGCCAAATTTACATGCCAAACATAAATTTACATCATAATAACTCACAAATTTCATCCCCAAGCAAAACTGGTCCCAACTGGCCGAAATTCTGAGCTGGAAGTTGAAAATTCAGCCAAAAATTTAAGTGGGTAGCGCCCCTGAACTGAGTGGGTAGCGCGCCTTTCAACCTGATTTTGAGGCACTTCCCGGCATCCAAATTGAGCTCATGATAGCTCGTTAGAAAGCCCTGGATGTTGGATATCCAACCCAAGTGGAATTTCCCAATTTGGAGCTCATTTGCCCCTCCAAAACGTCATTCTCCCAGAAGTACTTCCTGCTGGTGCAAAAGGTGGCAGAGTGATTTTCATGGTGTTTTTGGGCCTTTTGACCATCCAGAACCTGATGAAATGCTTCAGAAATACTTTTAGCATGCATAAATTTCCATGAAAAATCCAAAAATATAAAGTTTTCCTCCAGCAAGTGTCCCAATCATATGGGTAGCGCGCACTTTAAGTGGGCAGCGCCCTGCATGGTGCATTTTGCAGGAGGCTTTTGGAGGCCTTCCCGGTGTCAAAATTAGGCGTGTGATAGCTCGTTGGAAAGAGCTTGGAGTCTAATTTCCAAAAAAAAGTGGAATTTTTCAATTTGGAGTTCATTTACCCTGTCAGAAATCAAATCTCCCAACACTACTCCCAGCAGGTGCATCAATTCTCTTGAGGCAACGGTATTTTTGACATTTCTCTAAAACCATGACACCTGTGTAAAAAGTGAAGGAGGTTTTTCTTCCTTGGCATGTTTTGGACAAAAAAATCTCTCAGTTTTCCAAAATTCATCTTTTATTGCTCTGAAACATCTTTTGAGTGAAACTTATCCCGATGTGTGAAACAAGGAATTTTGTCGAAATGAAGCGAAATGAAGGGGATAAGGGGCTTCTAAATTCTTGGGGAAATTTTGGGAAGTAGGGAGGGATGTTAGGAAGTAGGGGAAAGTGGAATCTCAGAGATTGAGTGAGAAGAAGGGGTCCAAAAGGGTAAAACACAGGCCTAGCCTAGAAAATTGCCAAGTTGTGGCAAGAAACTAGGGTTTGTGCAAAAATGAGGAATTTGAGGGATCTTAGTGATGGCAAGTGTTTAATAAGGTATATTAAGGATAGGGGAAGGTGTGTGAACATCAGGATACAAGTTTTTCCGATGATTTGACCATCCAAGAGAAATTACCTCCAAAACCCTAGGAGAGGGAAATGGACCTTACCTAGGCACAACTGAAGCATGAACGAGGTGTAAAATGACTCTTTGGAACCTTACATGATGATGAAAAACCTCTGAATGATGGCACACTTAGCTGAATGGTGACATGGACCGACATTTGGACAAATTTGAAAAGAGTGAAAACAAACCCTAGACCTAATGCCTAGTGACCAAATTTTGCTTGAAGGCTCATTGAAATGACAAAATTTGACCTTGACACCTTAAAATCACTTTGTAAGAGCATGTTTGACCACTGGAGGAAGGCTGCAAAGGCTGACACTAACAAAACCTACATTTGGTATCAGAGTTGTTTCGGCTTCAAGGGGACACCTTTGTTGCTGAGGGTTTTTTGCTCGGGCCTGAGGTAGACCCTGTTCAGTGGGAGATCTGCGGGATCGATTCTTGCGGTGAAAGAAGATGGCGAGCGACGGAAAGATAGAGATCGAGAAATTTAATGGTCAGATTTTTGAGTTGTGGAAGCTCAAGATGGAGGATCTGTTGGTGGATAAAGATCAGTGGATCGCGGTAGATCCAGGTACTAAACCAAAGGCAATGTCAGATGAAGACTGGAAGAAACTAGATCGAAAGGCTAAGAGCACAATATGGTTGTGTGTCTCAGATTCAGTATTGTTGAATGTATCTGGGGAATCTACGACGAAGAATTTGTGGGAAAAACTTGGGACTTTGTACCAATCTAAGTCTTTGGTGAATAAGTTGTTCCTACGGAAAAAGCTGTATAACCTGAGGATGAAGGATGGAGACTCGGTGACAGAGCATCTGAACGCCTTCAATACTGTGGTAAGTCAGTTGTCATCTGTTGATATTAAAATCTCAGATGAAGATAAGTGCATCAGTTTGTTGTGTTCTCTACCAGACTCGTGGAATAGTCTGGTTATTGCAATAGGTAGCAATACAACTACCTTGAATTTTGATGACATTTTCTCAGCCTTACTGTCGGAGGAAATGAGACGGAGAAATATGGAGGGCCGGAATGGAGATGCCTTATCTGTATGAGGAAGGTCCCAAAACAGAAACAAGAATAAGGTTTCGAGCGGGAGATCCAAATATAGAGGGAGATCTAAATCTCCTAGAAAGTTTGTAAATGTATGCTGGAAATGCGGAAAGGAAGGGCACTACAAAAAGGAGTGCAGATCTAAAGCTCCTGAGAAAGGAAAGGGATCTGACGATGCTCCTTCTGCAGAGGAAAAAATCACCTCGGATGAAGGTGGGGATGTGTATTTGGCTTCTTCTTCAAATACACACGTAGATCATGAGTCATGGTTGATTAACTCAGGTGCATCCTTTCACTTCACTTCCCATAGGGAATGGTTCTACGAGTATGAGAAATATGATGGTGATGTCTTCCTAGGGGACGATAGGAAGGCCAAAATCATCGGACGTGGAAAGGTCAAGCTGAAGCTGCAAGGTGGAAGGATTAGAACACTTCCTGGTGTTCTGCATATTCCCGCATTGGCCAGAAATATGATTTCTGTAAGCAAGATGGATGATGCAGGTGTAAAAACAGTGTTCGAGAAAGATGCCTGCAAGATTGTTCGGGGAGCACTGGTATTAATGTGGGGAGTTCGGACTGGAAGTCTGTACAAGCTACAAGGTAGCACTGTTATTGACGGGTGTAATAGTTATGTAGTTCCTGAAAGTGGAGCGGAAAGCCTAGCTGTCTTTGGAGAAAAGACCATGCTATGGCATCAAAGGCTTGGACATATTGGAGAGAAGGGCCTTCGGATACTACATAGAAATGGTATGGTAGAAGGTATGTCTACTTGCTCTCTGGATTTCAATTTTTGTGAACATTGTGTATATGGGAAGCAGAATCGGGTGAGTTTTCCTTCTGGTGCTAAGAGGGCGAACAAGATATTAGAACTTGTGCACAGTGATGTGTTTGGACCTGTGTCAGTTCCATCACTGGGAAAGTCTGTGTACTATGTTTCATTCATAGATGACTTCTTAAGGAATACATGGATATATTTCTTGAGGAAGAAATCTGAAGTCTTTGACAAATTTAAAGAATTTAAGGCTCTGGTGGAAAACCAGACAGAGAAGAAGATAAAGGCGTTGAGGACAGATAATGGTGGGAAGTTCTGCAAGAAGGAATTTGAAGAGTTCTGTAAGAAGTGTGGTATAGCACGGCAGAATACTACTCCATACACACCTCGGCAAAATGGAGTTGCAGAAAGAATGAATAGAACACTGATGGAAAAGGCAAGAAGCATGCTCAGTGGTACCGGGTTAGGACAAGAATTCTGGGCAGAGGCAGTGGAGATTGCATGTTACTTAGTTAACAGATCACCTTCATCAGCGTTGGAGGATAAGACCCCACATGAGGTATGGACTGGTAAGAAACCCTCTCTTTCACATCTAAGGGTCTTTGGATGTGATGCATATGTACATGTTCCAAAGGAGAAAAGGACCAAGTTGGATAATAAATCTGAAAGGTGCATCTTTATTGGGTATAAGGATGGTTTAAAGGGTTACAAGCTTTGGAACCGAGAAACAAGGAAGGTTGTGTACAGCCGAGATGTGGTGTTTAGAGAAGTGAAAGATGTTGTTAAACATGAAGTCCTACCAAAGGAACCTGAGAAGATAGAGTTTGAGCTAAAGGAGGATGAATCGGACTCTACAACAGAAGAAGACTCAGAAGAGGAAGAGCCACAAACTCCAGCTTTGAGAAGATCAGTTCGGGAAAGAAGGCAACCAGAAAGGTATAGTCCATCTGCTTTCTGTTCAGGTTTTGCCTTAACTATAATTGATGATGATCCCAGAACTGTCAGGGAGGCAGTAGATTCTGAGGATGGAAAACTCTGGAAAGAGGCCATGGTTGATGAAATGGCATCCTTGCACAAAAATGAGGCATGGGATCTGGTGGAGTTGCCGGCTGGAAGGAAGCCCAATGGGAGCAAATGGGTGTTTAAGAAGAAGACGAATGTAGAAGGCAAGGTGGATAAATACAAAGCTCGGTTGGTAGCAAAAGGTTATTCCCAAGTGTCGGGAATTGATTTTGGTGATATTTTTTCTCCTGTTGCCAAAGTTACTTCTATTAGATTACTTTTATCTGTTGCTGCTGCATTTGATTTTGAGATAGAACAGATGGATGTGAAGACAGCATTTCTTCACGAGGATCTAGAAGAAGAGATCTACATGAAGCAACTTGAAGGCTTTATGGTGAAGGGTAAGAAAGAACTGGTATGCAGGTTGAAGAAGTCTCTGTATGGGTTAAAACAGTCACCAAGGATGTGGTATCAGAAATTTGATACCTATATACGGGGACTTGGTTTCACCAGAAGCAAGGAGGATCACTGTGTTTATTTTAAATTAATTGGTGACTGTGTTATTTATTTGGTCTTGTATGTGGATGATATGTTGTTGATTGGAAACGACAAAGAAATTATCCAAGATTTGAAGACCCAACTGTTCTCCAAATTCGACATGAAGGATCTTGGTGCTGCAAACTATATTTTGGGCATGGAAATTAAGAGAGATCGGGCAAAGAGGAAGCTCTGGTTAAACCAGAGGAAGTATGTCGAGACTATATTGCAGAGGTTCAATATGCAGGATAGTAAACAGGTGAATGTTCCTATTCCTGTAGGTGTAAAGCTGTCTGCTGAACAGTGTCCCAAGAAACAAGAAGAAGAGGAGTATATGTCCCGTGTTCCATATGCAAGTGCAGTGGGTAGCCTGATGTATGCAATGGTCTGTACTAGACCAGACATTGCACATGCAGTGGGAGTATTGAGCAGGTTTATGTCAAACCCGGGGAAGGAGCATTGGACAGTAGTGAAGCGAGTTTTCAGATATTTACGTGGCACTAGTGATTATGGCTTGTGCTACCAGGGAAGACCAGGATTGGAAAGAATGTTGGACATTCGTGGTTTTGTTGATGCAGACTGGGCTGGAGATCTGGACAAAAGAAGATCTACAAGTGGGTATGTGTTTAGCCTATTTGGAGGCGCAGTCAGTTGGATGAGTAAAAGACAGTCTGTAGTGGCTCTTTCAACTACAGAGGCAGAATACATAGCAGCCACTCATGCAAGCAAGGAAGCAGTTTGGTTGCGGAGATTGTGTTCAAGTATGGGGTTGGTACAACAAGCTATAAGGATAGACTGTGATAGCCAAAGTGCAATTTTCTTGGCTAAGAACCCTACTTACCATTCAAAGACAAAGCACATTGATGTTCAATATCACTTTGTTAGAGATATGGTTGAGGCTAAAAGGGTGTTGCTGGTAAAGGTGGACACTTTGAAGAATGTTGCAGATGCATTGATGAAGCCTGTGAGCACTCAGAAGTTCTCTTGGTGTAGAGAAACAATGGGTGTTGAAGAATTCGCCCAATGACTAAGCGCTACTGTGGCCCCCTGTGGAAAGAAAACAACAAGTGGGAGAATGTTGGGTATGTGTTATATTCTTTCCATGACTAGCCCCACGCGTTGTATGTTGCGCCGGGTGCAGCAGGGGGGAGGCAGCCCCCACTGTTGGGGTCCGAGGCAGCGCCTCAACGAAATTTTTTTTTTGGTGTGTGGACCCACTCATAGGCGGACCCACCCATGTTTTGTGCATGAGTTTGCACATGGTTTTGGGGTACGATGGTTTTCGGCCCTTGGTATTTTGTAGATCCGGTCAAGGGAACTACGATTATGTTCTAATCCAGGGTTAATGGATTGGGGTTTATGTATGCTTCGTCATGTATATATATGTGTTGTAACACTAAAAGGAATATAATGAAAAATCAAGCTGGTCGTCCGGATTTGGGATCCAGGGGGAAATCTCTGTGTTTATCTGTTTTATGTTTTATGCTCTCACTATTGTTTATTTTTTGTTATAAGATTCGTGTGTAAATAATTTCTGTTCAGGGTTAAAACCTACACCTCCTGACG